>JAOZJS010000024.1:0-173599 GCA_025882695.1 Amerodectes protonotaria | reverse complement strand
TTTTCTTCAGTACAATCAGAATTTGAGATGTCGAATTCGATCCTTTCACTTAGCGACTGTAACAAATTGCAACTTGAAATTTGTACAGTATAACTAGCATGACTACAGCACTTCACCGTTGGAAGCAGTGTGCTATTCAAACTGAAATCTAATCGCGTCTATCGCGTTCAGTGAGAAAAGCTTTCCATGCCATGTTTATACGATACACATTGCCGTTGCCAGCAATAAAGATAGCAGCAACCAACAGCAACAGAATACACCAGCGTGTGTATTGTGTGCGCGTGTGAGCTGAAGAATAATTTCGGAGAATAACCAAAATTATACTCCCGAATCCTCCTCGTTATGGCTCTCGTTGTTGTGTGCTTGTCTCGTTCTTTTGGGCTTTGAGGATTCCTAATACTCGCCCAGTTCAAATGGTGTGGTCGAGTTCGATAGAAAGAAATTCGTATTCTGAAAAATCCTGCAGCACACATGAACTAAGATTGCAAGTCGAAGGAGGATTTGCACCAGGCAAGTTGCTGGCCAAAATGAGCATGTTGTGATGATGATGATTGCAACTGAAAGATGTCGCTTCTGTATGCGACTCCTCCACACTTGTGGAGTTTGAATTGATGAGATATGTCCAAATGGAATGGTTGCAGTTGCTGCAATACCTCGAGATAGACGTATTACACCACACTGGCAATTCGAAAAGTGTAAAAGCCAAGATAAAAACGGATAGCGCTTCCAAGTCTCCCACACCGCGCATCATTCGCTACAATCAATAAGGAGATTGTGTTCAGCGAATGGTGCATTTTTTCCATATTATTTGGGACGTCTCAAATCTGAAGGTTGGCGCCAATATTTTTTTTTGAAATAGATTTCTGGCGCAAGCGCACACTCAATCAGTAAAAATACGTAGTCTACGATTGTATACAAGCCTAACTGAGTCCACAATTTGTTTTGTTTGTGTTTCAAGAACAAGATTGATTGTGTTAGTGTGATTTATATTCGTCTTGCAATCCTACACATCTTGTGGAGTGCGTCATAAAAAAATCAAGAAAAAACAAGATACACTGTGTCCCCTTCTTGAAGTGCTGCTTGTGGTTCTTATTGAACAGAATTACATGGTTGAATGACAATCAAGGAACAACGCTGATCATTCTTATCATCATCATCATCATCATCGATATTAATAAATAATTGTGTTTTTGGTCCACTTCGATATTTTGTTTTCTGAAGATCTTTGCTAAAATATAAAAAGCTTCTAAAAAACAAATCAAAATGGACGAAGAAATCGAACAACGTCTTCGTGGTTTAGACGACGTCGTAAACGAAATGGTGCGCAGACAAAAATCCAAAGAATTACAGAGAGAAATCGAGCTTCGTTTGGCCAAACTAAACGAGAGAGATCCAGAGTTTTATTCGGGCAAAGAGCCACCAGTGAAATTATTATCAATCAAAAAACAACGTACCGCAGTGGAAGAGGCGGATGATTTGTTGGAAAAATTCATGGAGGAAGTTAAGTTGGATGAAAAATGTGGCCAAGAGAATGCGGTGGCCGATCACGAACTTGAGGAACGTTTGCAAAGATTGGCCAAAGCTCAAGCAGAATTGAACCTAAACAACAATAAAAAGAAGGCTAATCCAAAACTGAAAAAATTCAAACAAACTGGTGAACTAATCCATCAATTAATGATGAGAAGTGTGGAGATCCGAGAACGGAATTCTACCGATGATGTGGACCAGAACGAAGATGATCAAATACCAGGAACAGATGCAATAGATTGGTGTTCCACTTGCAATGAGGATGCTGTGGTTGAATGTATCGACTGTGATAACGATATCTACTGTAAAGAATGTTTTCGGTAATGATAATAATAACCGAAAATAAGTGATTCATAATTCATGTTAATTATCATTCTTCATTTTATTTTGCAGAGAACTTCATCGAGATCCAGACATGCGGGGGCATCGAACCAGACCTTACAAATCTACGTGAAGTTCCTTGATTAACCAATCAAAAAATGCATTATTAATCTTCATCAAAAACAACTCGATTGGTTATGGGGAAAAATTCAAATTTCTCTAAATTCATTGAATAACAAGATCAATATCAATAATAAAATTTTAATTACCGTAGAAACATGAGATGATTATTTTAATTTTTATTCTAATGGCAATAGCATGGGGCTTTTTTTCTTTGTTTCACGTTTTTTTTTCGATCATATTTCGTGTTTAAAATGTAACCTTAATAATTCGAACCGTAGTTGTTAGTTCTGCGAGAATTAAAAAAAAAGGACCAGATCTACACCCATCCAGATTAAATTTGGGTAAAATCGCATGTATATCTTGGTTTTTAACAATAAAAATAAAATGAAAAAAATGAGAATGATAACTGATACGATAAAATTGTCTTGTTTGTTATATGACCCATTTTAACCACGCCCTCAAGTTCACAAAACACGTCCTTTCTCTTGCAAAACTCCTCCTATTGGCCAGCCCACAACGCAGACGCGCCTTTTTTATGAATTATGGATTTTGGCGGTCCTAAGCATCACATACATATCCGATTGCGTGTGTGTGATGGTGAACATTTGGTCGAGAATCCGAGAAAAAAAAAACAGGGAACGCCTTAATAATAAGTAAAAGGCATCATGTTAGCTTAGTGGGCGTTCCTTAAATGGCGCGAATACGTCAATTCAAGAATGGTTATGGTGGATGATGATGATTATAACAATGAAAAAAAATTACCACGATCATCATCATAATCATTGGATAATAATGATACATCAAAGCGAGAGAATGGAAAAATCCATAAATTATTTAAGGATTTCCCCCCTTTCTAAGACACGAACACACTTATTGCATTCTGTTGTTTGTCCGAAACGAATTTCTCTAAAAAAGATCGATATTCGTTGCTCTGGTGTTGTTCACACGCAGTTACATTCTTTTATGCAACCGACCGTTCGACCAACCAACCGAAAGAATGAATTGTTGCTGTCCTGGTCGGTACAAATATCGATTCTGGTTCTGGAATCCTCTCGTTTTCTTTTTTTCGCAGAATCTTAATTCGATTAAACTGGAATGTTCCCTTCCTTTAATTCTTCTTCTACTTGACTAACCTTGTACTCAGTTACTGACCACCAGAATTACCATCAGAATCAATAGTGGTGGTTGGTATTTGAAAAATTCATGCGCGCTACTATGTATGCTTAGATAAAGATCTATTCAATTGCATCAATCCAACAGAATCAATCAATAGATCCAACAGTAACCACAACAATAGCAAGATGATGATAATGATGATGGAGGATTGGATTCGCTTGCATGACGTAAGTGTATTTGTGTCTTAAGCACTATTTTCAAACAAACGATTTTGATCAAGCCACCAGAATTGCTCTGTATCATTTGCTTTAGGTCTGAAATTTTTTTTTCAAATTTATCGTTTTGGAGGGATTCAGTTGGCTCTTTTTTTCGAAAAAAATTGCCATTTTCCAGGGAAATTTTTATATCTAATTTTCTACAGAATCCCAATGAAGAGAATTGAATTTCCAATCGATCCTCGCCCAACTCTTCGATGATGATTCGGATTCTGGATTCAATTAGATAAAGAATATGATCATGATGAGAAGAAACTAAAATCATTAGAAAATGATCTTCTCTGAAAAAAACTTTTGCTTGCAGTTTGCTTAATTCTTTAAATCGGTCATTGTCTTTTTGTTTGCCTTTGTTCCAACGGGATTCCGTCGGATTCTGCCCAGAATCCAGAATTTAACTTTAAAATGTAGAGTTTCTCAGGTCCCAAATCAATTAAATTTTGGTTTCGATAAAAATTGATGTTTAAAATGTTAGCGATCTTATTCTGTCCCTTGAGCTCCTGCAATGTAGATTTGATTCTTGGTATTTAAATAACAAGGATGGTAATAATAATGCATGGCCTTGATGATTGTTCGAAGTTCATTGTCTTGTACAGCTTGTCTTTTTTCCACATGTTAGGGCCCGTTCGAACAAACAAAAATCAGATCGTCAAGAAGAATATTCTTGGCTATATGTGTCGGATTTGTGTGAGAATATTCAACCCCAAAACAAGAATCGTAATTTTCGCTATGACTTCTTTTCGAGGTTTGTTTGTTTGTTTGTTTTAATTCTTGGTGCTTGTCGACAAATGTCAGAATTTCGAAAAAAGCATAGTCTTTCTTTTTCTCTTCCTCTCTCCTTGATCTATCACATATTTTTTTTTGATTCCGATGATTGATGATTAAATTGATTTTTGCCTTTTTCCCTCGCTCTCGCTCTCTCTCTCTCATGCCCATCGCAATTGGTTATGATCCACCACACCCTGCCACCTCCTAACATATTGATTCAGCTCAAGCTAATTTTTGATACATTTTTATTATGTTGGATTTTTAGCCTGCTTAAAAGCTTCTTGAAGTCCCAAGTTGTTGATGGATTTTGTTTTTGGGCAAAGCGAGAGAGAGAGAGAGAAGAATTATTAGTGTTTATCAATATTAATATATGTGGGCGTTTTCATTTCCGAATTCCAATAGTGAATTGTAGCCGACCATAAGAATCCAGAATAAAGATTCTGTTTAAATCAGAGAGAAACGAAAGGATCGATGACCGTCCATGCCAATGGGCATGTATGTGGTCAATAAGCTTTCCGGAAAGACACTAGCACCACAATCGTGGCTAAGCTATTGATTTCCATGTTCCAAATGTATAAATATTAATTTAGACATTTTAACTTTCGTGCTATAATTGTTGTCCAAGCATTGTCGGCCAGCAACCAAAGAGCAATGTCCAAAAGCCTGCTCACATTATATTATTTTTTGAAACTTTCGTGGTGTTTCCACCGACTGGGCGTCGACAAATTATGATTACTAAATCTTGATTATTCCTGAAGGTTAATGTTGCCTGTTCCAATCTGCGGTTCAGATGAGCGCCACGATTCAAACGAGAGTTGATTTTAAATTCCGAAACAGTCGCCAAGTTCACTGCACAGGAGCCTTTTGCGCTCTATATAGCCTCTATATCCCAACGCCCGAAAACTGGTCTCCATTCTCTATTCCGGCAATTGTGGGTGTGTGGGTATGCGAATGTGTGGCCGGTGCCAATCTCAAAAAGTATCTTAATGTATGATACATTTTAGTTTTGGGATTCAATTCATTTAGATCTCAACTGTTGATGTTGATGGATGTTTTTGATGATTTGCTTGGTGTTGTGCGGATTGTTTCGATTTTCGAATTTTTTTTAACTTCCAACCAATCTTCTCTTATAGAGCCTTCGATCGATGATCATCAATTTTCAACGTGTTTGGTGGTGTTTTCCGGCAGCCCAAAACCCATGCATACATTTTCCGGGTGCGAGATCCCCGGAAATGTGTTGAGGAAAAAGGCCAAAACAAATTATGAATTTTTTTTTGTTTTTGAAAAATGATCGATGTTTGTAACACGCACTATTGAGGATGGTGATGATCAGAATATTCAGGCGTGTCTATTGGCGCCTCGAGAATATAAAAACGGCGTCTACTCGAGAGATTTTCGGTTTGTGCTCGTGTGTGTCATTTGGTGAATCTTCATGTTCGGATCATTCCGCGAAACAAAAAGAAATCTATAAACAATAATCATAGTAATCGCATTTTCAGAACACTGAACCAGAACTTCCAATCAAATTTTTGTTCCGATTTTTGGCAATTCTCTCTCTCTCTCTCTCTCCAAAAACTATTATAACTTGTTTTGGCGTTTGATTTTTGCCGAAGATGTACGCCCGACCGACCGCCCGCCTTCGCATCCCAAAAAATCTTTGAATTTCAGTCGCGCTCAAACGATCGATTTTTGGTTTGATTTTCTAGCTGTCTAATTTGGATTTTGATTTTTTCCAATTTTGTTATTGTTATTCCGTGGCAATCAATGTGCAACGTGTTTGTCGCACACCCGAACATTTGTACATCGATTTTGTGCCAAAATGTTCAATGTTTTTTTTTCGGGTAATGAAGATGATGTTCATTATGTTGATGATAATAAATTAGCCCCAAAAAAAATCAAAACATTTTTTTTCGCGCTACAAAGTCTTCATCATCATCTTGTACTTCATTCATTCTTCACCTTCATCTCTGGTCGCTAGCTTCTCCAGTTCTATTGATTCCAATCGAAAGCAAATTTGTTTTCCATTTAAAATATGTTTGTGTTTGCATGTCCCGAATAGAATGTTTTTTTTTGTTTAGGGTTGTTCACATCCTCTTTCTCGTTTTCAACTGGCTTTGGCGTTAAGTGATTATTTTCTCCTAAACCTCGATGCTTGATTCGTAATTTCGATTTGATTCAGCCATTCGTTCGAAACGTGCCGTCCATCGTTCGCCGATTTGATAATCTTTTGAGGATAATATCAAATTGAATTATTTTTCCACGAATATCTTTTACCGCAATGAATACTTCCATGCAAACATTCACGAACCGAACCAGAACCACCGGAAAGCTATTCGAGATGTTCTTGATGCACACAATCAATCATGGTCTTAATCGGTCATTCGCGACAACGATAGGAATGGATCAGATTCTCAACGTAACATCCATGTCCATCAATCTATCGAATGTTGCAACCGCAAACATCATTGAAGATAATGAAGATGTCGATGTTGATGATTCTGAATCCATAGCGTTGATGTATCAAAATTTCAATCTCTTCACCGATGTTGCCACCATTTTGACGGCATTATTCTATGGTAAAATCATTGACCATACTTCCCAGGATGTTCTTATTCCCCATTCGCCTCTTGAAAACTAGGTTCTGCATTCATATTGGGCACTATTGGTAACGGGTTGATCATCTACATTGTTGCACATTATCCTAGGATGCGAACATTGTCCAATGTGTTTTTGGCCAGTTTGGCCATTGCCGATTTACTGTTGGTTTGTGTTTGCATTCCGATCAAGGTTCGTTTCCCGAGGGCCGAGATTCGATTCATTATTTAACCCTTGTTCAACATCTATAGTTTGTCCAACTGATCACCTATACATGGACATTCGGAGTGTTCATGTGCAAGGCCATCCATTATGTACAATCTTTGAGCGCCTATTGTTCGGTGCTCACACTGACCATCATCAGTGTTGAAAGGTAAGATGTACAGAAAAATGGGAAAAAGATGGACTTTGGAATTCTCGAAATTCATCGCCTTAATTTGTAGATATTATGCAATCATACATCCAGTACAATGTCGAGCCACGTTCTCGATGAGACACATACGTAAAATGATTCTGGTCACTTGGATCCTATCGGCCATATTGGCCTCTCCATCAATCGGTGTCTATGTAGGTTTTTCAACTTTCTTTTCAGCTTGACCTTTCAACTAATATCCTTCCTCTCCAAATTCGTGATCAAAGATGCTCGAACGTATCGGACATGAATTCAAATCGGACCATTTTTGGTGCGTCAAAATCGACACCGAATGGGCCACCGGTCCAGCAATGCAACAAAAATGGTTCGAAGCCCGTGTGATCTATGAACTGTACCAAATCATCACCATATTGATATTACCAACATTGGTAATGATATTCACCTATACTCGTATTTGTACACATCTATGGACCGTGTTTCATCATAGGAACGCAATGCGTTTTGGCCATGTTTGCCATTTGTAAGCTCTTTTTTTGGGCGAAACCAAATAAAATATTGATTGTATCGATGTAATCGTACTTTTTCGGTATTTTTCCTTTTCCGTTTTGGTCAAGGATGTCGATCAGCTCCACAACAACCAATGGTTCAACGGGGACATCTTCGAGTATGTTCAGCGGTGGTAATGTTGTTGGAAATTCCACCACGACCGCCGCCACCACTACAACAGCCTTGTTCACATCGTCACTATCATCCACGTCTACTTCGACCACGATCACTGGGAACCAACAGAACAATAGGAACAGCACGGTAGCAACGATGGATCAGGAACAATTGAACGCAATTATGGCTCAACCACCGCCAACACCAACCTCGATAATATCATTACAATCATCGCATGCATCCGGATCTAGGAGACAATCCAGGCAACAATGCTGTCAGCAGTGTTTTCAACATTTGAAAACAAATGATGAAGATAATCAAACGGTCAAACAGGTTGGAAATTACGAATCTTTGAGACTATCCCTAAATATAATTAACCCAGCATGATTCCATTTGGTTTAGGTGATCAAAATGTTGGTCGCAGTGGTGGTGTTGTTCGTGCTCTGTTGGGCGCCTACACTTGTCATTGGTCTATTAAGAGCATTGGACATGATTGCGGAAACCAATGAAGGGATTCTTAGAGAAATTATCACCGGTAATTAGCTTTGTTTTAGCCTTAAGAATTCAATTATTTTTAATTCAATTGGCCATTTTTTCGGAAAAAGTTACTTTCCTTTTATCATATTTGAATTCGGTTATCAACCCGATCATCTATGGTTTCATGTCCAAGAATTTTCGGCTCTATTTTCGTCTGATATTCCAACAATTTTGGAAATTTTTCACCACTGGCCGCTGCAATGCTGATGTACAATATAGACATCGAAATAATCATCACCATAATCATCATCATTATTATCACCAAAATCATCGAAACCTCAACAACAACAAAAAATTACAAACCACCAACAACAAACAATCAACAACGATGGGATCCAATGATCTGCCTCAATCAGCCCAAATAAATCTACAAGACCCGAATCGTTCCATTTATTTTAAACGAAAATGTCAATCATGGGAGTTCACAACACCGGACAATTATGTGAACATTAATCAACACCATCAACATCCACCACGATCTGCATCGGTGAAAAAATCAATAATGATGGGAGTCGATCATTTGGTGGTGGCTCAAGGTGAGGGTGTTCAGGATGACCATGGAGAATGCCAATGATTTCGAGATCCCAAAGAATATTCTGATCATGATTTAACTTTGAATTTTGATCTCTTTTTTCTGATTTTTAAATTTCGACTTTTGTTTTCGAAAATCCTCACACATTGATTCATTCCAAAAATTTTGAAAAAATGATCGAAATTAAGTTCGTTTTTTTTGAAATTATTATTATAATTATAAAAGGAAAAATTTTGATATTAAAGAAAATTTTGGATCAAACTTTCAATGCATATTTCCTCATTGGCCACGATCGTTCACGGCGGATCTGTTTTCGGGTTTTCAACGCTTTTTCATTGGGCGTCAACTCACGTCGTTTTGCCCGGGTCAATTTGGGACGCAAATCCAATGGTTTATATTTTTTTCCACGATACACTTTCCGCAAATTCTCTTTCTGTGTTTGATTGATGACCGTCAAAACACGAGCAATGTTCTTACGAAACACACGAATCTTGGACAATTTAGATGCTGTACCGCCGGTAACTTTGGCCACTCTAAGATTAGCTAATTCTTGTTTCAGTTCTTCAAGTTGTTTCAGCAGATCATCTTTACGTTTTCCACGTAAATCTTTCATTCTTAGCTTGGTCATTTTTGCTGCTGTTGGTTGTTTTAACTAAACAATTCTAGGGAATAAACGAGAGATAAAGATCAGTTCATAATTCTGGAAATTCAATCAAGAAAACTTACCAAACTAAATATGGAAAAAAGATTCAAAAAACAGCTAATACTAATAATTTGAAAAACCACAACAACACTAACCGAAGCTAACTCGGAAAAGGAAAAGATACAGCTGCACGTGTGCAGGCTATAGACACACAATTGACGCATTTGAGTGGATATAGAGTTCACTTTGCTTTTCTAACAACAAGATGGCGCTTTTGATTTCTTGGCGCTAAAAAATTTTCGCTCCAAAACCGGTTACGATTCGAAATTGAGGCCCCATCCGACAAAGACCCAGCCAGAGAAGCTCCGAAAACCCACACCTGGCCAAAACATGTGTCAATTCTGTGCCGCTTTGGCCTCTGACCACCTGAAAAAATCGGTCTATGTATTTGCACTTCGGCTTTTGGTCATTTCGGTATCATCTCCTGACCATGTTGTGATTCGAAATCAATGTGATTGAAATCCTTGTGTCAAATGACATATTTCTGACACATCTTGACCATTAAACCGACCTTATTGACCTATGACCGCGGTAAGTTTCTGCTAAATCAAATTTTTTCCGCGGTCGTTCTTGACCTGAGAAGATCGGTGTGACATGCATCGGTGTTGTATGTCGGCGACTGAATCTTTGACCTTGTTGTTCTAGTTTTTGTCTTATTATTGGAATTCGTCTTTGGGGATGTTCTTCACCATTTTCTCGATCGACTTGTTGGTGGCAACGAGATAATCATCTTCAAAACACTACATAAATCATCGAATTCCACATTTCTCTCCAAACATTCATTTGTGCTTTGTCTGCATTGTACATATGTTTGTGTTCTAAATTGAATTCCGAAGATAATAAATAAAAACCCGAATTCAAGTAAGTAGATCCTTACATCCAACTGTATGATTATTATTAAGAATAAGCAAAAGATTGTGATTATTAATCATCATTAATGTTATGGTTAGGCGATTAGGATACGGTTGTATAATCCTGCTTATTTTTTGAGAAATAAAATTCCAATTATATGCTTGTTTAGATGCCTGGATCCGAAGGATTCTTCGAACTCGTTTCGGTGTGCCAGCGTCTTCGAGATTCGAAAACGAATCAATCATAATCATAATTTGTGTCTGTGTTCTTAGAGCAAAACCTCGAACGATTCGCATATTTCATTCGATTTTCCGGGGCATATTACATATCCGGGAGGAAAACTCTCCTCAATCTGCCCGATAAATGAATGTCAATGCTAACATCAACCAAACGCCATTGATGTATGTATGTAAGCCTACATGTGCGTGTGTATATAAGTGTGATCAGAAGAATTCATTAACCTTAGCTCCAATTTAAGCTTATCGTGGATTTTGGATGATAATTATCATTCAAACACGCAATACGAAACAGTGAAACATTTCCCCCTTATTACCTTGCTTAAATCTCTTGCTTGTGAGATTTCTCTATTCCGGAAATTCAGCTTCAATCTTGAAAATTTACAGTGGCAAATCCCGGTGCCGAAGCATTTAAAAAAAATGGTGTTACTCATTCATATCGATAATATGCGGGTCATTCAATATGATGGGTAAAACAGCAACATCATAAAATTGTACCTTTAGGGTGGTACCTACATTTAATAGCTTATTTTGCCATTTTGGCCCCTCCTTTTTCACATGCACACTGTAATTATTATATCATCATCATCCAATAACTGATCACCCAGAACATTGATCATTCCCCTTATTTTATGTGCTGTAGGCACGCAAGCACCCGCCCTTTAAAAGAAAATGTTCATGCGAAAGAGAGAAAGAGATATTACTCAACACGTGTGCAATACTTATCCTTGATTATGATTGGTCATTTTTTTTGTATGAACTTGTTCTTTTTTTTTGATCGGGAATCACCGGGCATCTACTTGATGCGTGTGTGGATAAGATGTTTTTTGCCCGAGAATACCTACAATACATCATTATAAATAAAAGGTTGTGGATGACTCATACCCGCACAGGTTTTTGAAAGGTTAATGAATTTCGAGTTCAGGTTGGACTGTGGACACGATAGAGAACATCATAAATTAAAGTTATGTTGACAATGATGATAATCTCAAATTCTAAGAGATATCGTCGTCCCAAAGAGCGAGTATATATTCCCGATATCCGCCTCCAACGCAAGATATTTTTGTTGTTAATTTCAGCCTGCTGAATCTCGCCCAAATTCAAAGAACCCTTTCTGGTTTTTTTAGCTAGGTTGTTTTCGGGTTTTGCTCACACTGGTCGTGCGACGTTTTCGGGTCTATAAATGGATACACGAACATCTGCACAAAGCGTAGAATTTCGATATAATAACGACGATGATGTTGGCCAGATGTTTTCCCTCATTGTTCCGATGGTTTGAAGAGGAACTCTCTTTCTCTGCATTTGACCAGAATTGAAGAGGGTTTAGGGGTTAACTAGCACCAGGGTCATGCATACATAGCGAATTATATGGGTTGGCTTGACTTCATCACATTACCATCCATATCAGCAGCGTTATCCTGAACCTGATTCTGATGTTGTCGCCGCATCCAAGTTAGATTCAAGATGTCTCAATATAATGTGATTTGATGGTTTTTCACACATTTCAGCATAAAAAGAAGGAAGAGAAAGTTGGTCTTTTTTGTCGTATTATATTCGAATTCTTCGTGGTTGGGTTTACCACTAGTTTTAGAATT
Source organism: Amerodectes protonotaria (assembly GCA_025882695.1). NCBI lineage: Eukaryota > Metazoa > Arthropoda > Arachnida > Sarcoptiformes > Proctophyllodidae > Amerodectes > Amerodectes protonotaria. Next base: position 161,389 of record JAOZJS010000024.1, on the reverse strand, counting down.
TTATATGAATTTCCTTTTCAATGTCAATGTTGGCCGTCTTCTCCCTGCCTTGTTTTTTATCATATTGTTTTTGTGGTTCCCAGGATCTTTCGAATTATTATCATAATTATAATTGCCTTTTCAAATAATTACACAATGGGCTATTATTATGAAAAACGCGTTGAACTGCTACCTGAGGTAACAATTATCATTATTATTATTTTCATTATTCAAATTAGAGTGAGAGAATGTCTGGGGAAGATCCGAGACGGGAAAACTTTCCCATTTCATTAATCAGATAGAACACCTGCAGAGAGATAATGAAAAATTACCACGACTAGTGGCTATGGTTGATTCTGTTTTTGTTTTTCGAGCGATAAACCTAGCTCAACTAGATCCAGCGATTCTTATCCAGTGCTTTTCCGGAAAAAAGTGTTTTTCCATGCGCGCTCTGTTTATCACAAACACCAGCCAAGATTCCCAGATTGTCACCACCTGTGTGAAATGCTAAGGATTTGTTCCAGTTATGAATTCAGGACAATTTCATTTCCTTATTTCACTTGAATTGAAAAGTTTCGGGGTGTTGGTGCGCGAAGCGATGCTAAATTGATGGCTCCTGAGATTCTTGGTCAATGGCTTTGGCCAAGTGGACACCCAAAGTTTGCCGCACCCGAATTTGTTTCTCTCTCTCTCTCTCTCTCTCTCTCTCGCTCCTCATCTACTTTTGGTTAACCCCAAAGTATATGTGAAAGTATAAAACCAGTCATATATACTTCGACCCTTCGAAGCACACACATAAACCAGAATATGGAATCAAATACAACCAGAAAGCGAAAGTTTTTTTTATTTGCGCACGCGAGAGCATTCAACCTTAACAGTGGTGTTTAGTTTTAGTTTTTTTTTTTGGTTATGGCTGTCTGTTTTCCGTATGATTCAGTGGTGTTTACCATCACCAGAATTTCGCCGCATTCGATTTTTTGTTAGCTTCATAGCCTTAGAGATAGAGGGGTTTCCCGAGATTATATACCAAAGGAACTGAATTGAGGCCGTGTGCATATGTGATAGATCCCCCGGCCTTTTTGGTGTTTTTTGAACTCTAGGGCTCCCGGATGATGTGCCTAATTGACACACTGAGAGCGAGAAAGAGGGTAGTAGTCGCACCCAAGTTGGCTAGTGGTTCATCATACAATAAGGTTCCAAAACTAGCAGTATTGGACCACTACTTTTGGAATCGGAACACACTGAACATGGAATACTATTTTTTTTTGCTTCTCAGATTCCAGTTATAAAATAAGATTTTGGTGTGACATATCTGGTTTTGGCTGACGTCTGTTTCATAATCGAAGCACACACAGACACACATCGATTACATGTTTTTCTGGTGCTGTAACAATTTTTTTTTGGGTTGTTATTCAATATGGTCCATGTTTTTTATCTGCATACTGCTATACAAACAGGTAAGTAGCGGGGTTTTGCGAATGTTCATCTCTTGTTTGATTTAGATTTGATTTAATTGATTGATTGGCTCCATGTAACAAAGTTCCGCCCTCAATCATACTCGTGTTTTTTCTGCAGAAAAAGCTTGGTTTTTTGGGCGCCAAGCATTGCCTTGCTCAATTTTTACCTTTAGCTTTATTTTTCCGATCAAATATCGTTTATATTTGCTTTCTATGTGTGTATTCAACGTTTTGCGTTTATTTGCCCAACTGTAGTGTGTTTCTGTCCGACAATCAGTCTTTTAATTCGCGTGGTTGTTGGTGTTTCGAAGCATTTTTTGTTCATCATCAACATCCATTTTGGTTGTCATTCCATTTTACCATTCATTTTTTCGTTATTGTCTCTCAATGTGTGTGTAGTGCCCCAAAAGAGTAAATCAACAAGAACAAATGCATTTGGGAGAAAATTTACAATTAAACACTGAAAATGATTTAGATTTGATCTAACATCTAAGATCTTAGATCTCTCTCCATCGTTACAGATGCATTTTTGGGCCATTACTTACCTGGCCATTGATTGCGAGCACGTTTCACATTGTATATCTTACAAATTGAAAATATAATGGCGCTTTTCTTTCCCTCTCATGCTCATGCTCTTTCGTCCTTCCCCCTTTGCTTTTACATCCCAGTATGTTCAGTGCTTTTTTCTCTTCATCTATCTTCCTTCCTAACACTTGGCCAACACCTACCAGCATTACCAATGTTGTTAGTATTATTAGCACATTTTTAATATTATTGCTGCGTCAGGCGTGGCTAATACTAACATGAATGCACAGTAAATACGAAAGGGGTGTGCGCATGATATAGTTTTTCTTGTATTTCGTTAGGTTTTGCCCCGGATTCAAATTCAATCCGACCAATCTAAGCGAAGCCTGTAGCAACAATGTCTGTGTTGGACTGTGGATGTTCAGGGAAAGAAGGGGTGGAAAAGTTTTTGAATAGAGAACAAACATCACCAATCTTAGGATTTTTTTTCTTTATTTCACATTTTCTTGTAAAAAAGAAATATAAATATAATCAAGACTGAAATGGTGATCATTTTGTATCCTTTTATTAGCACACACAAAGGTTAACCGCAGGAACAAGAAAGACGGACGCAAGCCGTTTTGTTAACGCGTTGAACTTTTGAATCCGATTCAAACTACCGTTATCGACAAACCACTTTGAAACAAGAAAAAAACAAGACACAAAATCTTTGCGATTCAACATTGGCGCCCGTTTTCTTAAACTCTTTGCTGCGGTTGTTTTACTTATTATTGTTATTAATCAAAATTCTGTTGGATTGATTGATTGGTTTTTCGACCGTCGTTTCGATGGTAATAATCATCATTTTTTTTGAAGAGAAAAACGTTCAACTTGGAAATCCTCTGAATTGTTGCTAAACTGCACTGATTGACCACCATAGCCATTGTCTTATTCTTCATCGGCAAACATATTAACCCTCCATAACGACCACTGAAACTTACTTAGAACAACAACAACAAAAAAGCAAATATTCGAGGGTGTAAAGCGACCATAAACCAGACATCACTCTAAGATCGGTGGTTCAAGATCATGATATAATGGTTGCGGCGGTTTTAGAACCTGTTTTCATTCAACCACCATAACAACGAAACCTCGAAAGAAAAAACACCAGAAACCCTTCGGTCAAGAACAACAACGAATATCGAAGACAATCTTCTTATGACTTGAAGGATGTGAAATAATATATGCGATTATGAAATCCCTCCAACTTCTACTTCGTGAAATATACAACGCGCCAAACCACGACACGCAAAACCATCCTCGACGATCCGCCAACAACATCATTTCTTCCTCTAGTTTTGTTTCTTCTTATTCAGTTGATTTCAATCAACTAACGATTACAGTTGTAATAATGGTTAAGGTTTAGATGTCTATGTGTATGTGTCGTCTGTTTTTGTCGACGTTATTTATTTCCATCAGTTGATGATAATTCTTCTTCCAGTTGTCGTTTTTTTTTGACTGAAATTCTTGTCAAGCCAACTATAATGGTGTGTCACTGTGCAATGATTGGTAAAAGAAGATGATTCACCGAGGTTCATCAACATCCTCGAATCGTCCTGGTTAAAGTGAATCCAACAGCGGTGGTGGGTGATCGAGTCGTTGCCATTTTGGTCGTTGTGATTATGAATGTTGATGATGGTGACAATGTTATGGATGTTGACAGCCAACCAACATACTCTTCTCGATCATCACCATCTCATAATCGGTGCAGTCATTTGGGCCTTTATCGTTTCGCCGAAATTGTTTGATTATGTTTCGGTTCGTTTCGTTTAAACCAACCAGTCGTTTTTGTATTTATTATTTTTGCGATTTGATAAAACCTCAAACACAAATCTAATTTTATCGAAGAAACCAACGAAAAAAGAAGAAAATATCCATAACCAGTATGTGCAATCAATAGATTGCTTTTGCTCCAATTATTTTTCGAACCAAGCCGGCGAAATCTAAAAACCGACCAAAACGCCAAAGTAGATTGCACACAGTGGAGTTGTAGTTTTGACGCGTTAAATTACATCGTAAAACAATGTACCGTACTTGTCTCCTTTGGATCGATCCGAATTTCAGCACCCCTAAACACTTCTTTTTCTTCAACTAAATGTATCGTTAATGATGATCCAAGACACTTTTTCATCGTTTCGAATTCATTGATCCAGCAACGTGAATGCAAAAAATGATTATCAATCTTTAAAGCTACCCGGAATATTCATTTTCTTGGTTCAAATTTGCCGCCATTATCATTATTATCAAGCCCACCGATCGTTTTTTCTAGTTTTTTTATTAGTGTGATATTTTTGTGGTTATTCTTGTTTTTGTTGTTGCAAAAAGCTTCTACAAAATGGTCGCCGAAGACGAACCCATTGGTATTGGTTAAGCTTTAAAGGGTTAATTGTGGTTTTCTCTAACAGTTTTATTTCAATTTTTTAACCTTCAACAACCGACAGGAAACCGTTCTATGGATGGTGTACCAGATTTAACTTTGATATCCAACATCACCGAGAATGGTATCAATGAAAACCTAAAGATTCGCTACAATCAGCAGAAGATTTATGTAAATTTTTTCGGGAAATCTTTGTCTTTCGAGTAACACGGTTTTTTGTGCTTTTATTGTAGACTTATGCTGGTTCCATATTGATAGCTGTTAATCCCTATGAAGAATTGGATATTTACGAATCTGAATGGCAACAAATGTATTGCGGAAAACGTCTTGGTGATCTACCACCGCATGTTTTTGCCATTGCAGAATCATCTTATAAGCACCTTTGTGCGGACGATGCAGACCAATCGATTGTGATCAGCGGTGAATCCGGTGCTGGAAAAACCGAATCAACCAAATTCATTTTGCAATATCTTTGTTCAGTCACCTCTAGTCAATCATCTTGGGTCGAGCATCAAATTTTAGAGGCCAACACTATTCTGGAAGCATTCGGTAATGCTAAAACCGCCCGTAATGATAATTCCTCAAGGTTCGGCAAATTCATTCAAGTTTGTTTCGATGAGCGTGGCCAAATTGGCGGTTGTGTGGTTCGAGATTATCTACTGGAACGTTCTAGGATAGCATTGCAATCAGCGGCCGAAAGAAATTATCATGTTTTCTATCAATTAGTTGCGGCCGCTCGCCGTGATCCAGAATTAGCCAAACAACTGCAGCTCGAAGATGCTGGATCCGAATTTGTCTACTTAAATCAATCTGGTTGTACCAGCATCGATGGTGTGGATGATGCTGCCAATTTCGATTCATTACGATTAGCCATGTCTGTGTTGAGGGTTCCAGAACAAATGTCCGATGGTCTGTTTGCCGCCCTATCTGCCATTCTTTGGTTGGGAAACTTGGAATTCGAAGAACAAATCGAAACTGAACGTTGTCGTTTAACCGAAAACGATGAATTGGTTATATCTACTGTGGCCACTTTGTTAGGCGTGGATGCATATCGATTGACATTGATCACATTAAGAAGACAGATATCGGTTCGTGGAACAGTCACCGATATTCCGTTGAGTTTAAGAGAAGCCCGAGAGAATCGTCACGCAATGGCAATGGCAATCTATTCACGAACGTTTGCATGGTTGGTCCGACACATCAATGCTTGCACATTACCGGATCAATGTGCTCGACGTTTCATTGGAGTGTTGGATATTTTCGGGTTTGAAAATTTCCATTTTAATAGCTTTGAACAATTGTGCATTAATTATGCTAATGAAAAATTACAACGTTTCTTCAATCATTATGTGTTTGCCTTGGAACAACAGATTGTAAGTAAGGATTACATTGATTGTGCTTGATTCTTATGATGTCTTTCCAGTATCATGACGAGGGAATCAGTTTTGAGCATATCAACTTTACCGATAATACACCATGCGTGGAACTATTGGAGAAGCCACCGAAATGTGTACTACGTTTGCTGTCGGAAGAATGTAAAATACCCCGTGGAACCGATTCATCGTTCGTTCAAAAGCTTCATAGTGAATTTCAGCAACATGATTATTATGTTCGCGGTGAGGATCGTCGCCATTGGAATCAACAATTCGGTATCAAACATTATGCTGGTGATGTTATGTATCAGGTGGCCGATTTTCTGGCCAAAAACAAAGATGCTCAACAGGATCAATTGTTTGAGATTATGTTGAATTCAAACAATGATTTCATCAAGTCTATTGCAACGCTTCAAGATACTACTGAATCCATATACGGTACTATTGGTCGCAGCCAAGAGGGTAAAGGATCCAAAGGAAGGCCATTGGTTGCCGATGCTTTCAGACAACAATTGTCCGCTTTGGTGGATCTACTATCGGCCACATGTCCGTGGTACGTGCGATGTATAAAACCGAATCTGACCAAATCATCACGGGCATATGATGTTGCACAAGTCCACACACAGCTTCGGTATTTGGGAATGTTGGACATAATCAGAATCCGTAGGGAGGGTTTTCCCGCACATTATACGTTCAATGTATTTATTGCAAGATTTCGATGTTTATTACTAGTCAAGCCATCTTCTTCATCCTCATCTCATCATCAACATCATCATCTCAATCATCATGTTCCTAGTTTGAAGCCAAATTCAACATCAGCCCGTGAACTGTTGAATCGGATCCGTGTGGAGCCGATTCATTGGCAAATTGGCCATTCGAAGGTTTTCTTAAAAGCAATTGCCGCCGATGAATTAGAAGAGAGACGGACCACATTACGTGAACGTATGGCCATCAGGATTCAATCCTCGTGGAGATGTTTGATTTATCGAAGAAATTATCATCGCCTACGTACCAGCGCCATCATAATTCAGCAAGCATTTAGGGCAATGCGAACAAGATTGTTGTTCCAACGTAAGCGTAGAGCAGCGATCACCATACAAGCGTTCGTGAGGGGAATGTTCGCCAGAGAAGTGGCCAGAGCTTTAAGACATATGAGAGCATTGGAAGCAGCGGAAAAGGCTCGCGAACAACTGGAACTAAAACGACAACAATTACGTTTGGAACAATTGGAACAAGAACAACAGAGACAAATAGAAAACAATGAAGCAGCGGAACAGATTAATGGACACTTTATCGGAAAACGGTAAGAAAAAGGAAAAAACTGAAATTATATGAAACTTGTTTCTGCATTGGTGATGAACATTTATTATTTTCATGTGTGATAATGTAATAATGGAATCTGTTTTTTCTTTTTCCCATTTCTTGGTTCAGATCTTCAACGCCTGACGAGTTGGACGAACTAGAGCGACAACTTCGACACGATGTGGAACGTTTGTACAACAGTGGTGGCAACTTCACCAACAACCATAAAAGCCATAATACCAACAATGGTGGTGGTGGTGATGATGATGATGTAAAAGAGAACAACAACGATAATTACGAAGAGATTATTGATGAAGACCACCATAACCATTATCCACACCTACGATCCCAGAACAAACAACAGCAACAACAAGATGAAATAAAATTATTCAACAACAATCTTGATTTGGATCAAAACTTTGACACAAACAATAATCAAGTCCATGATGGTGATGGAGGAAACTCGTTAATTGAATCATCGACCACATTGAAAGAGTCCAGTGTTGATGATGAAGAACCCGGATTCGACCAGTCTCTGCCACCACCGCCACAATCAAACACCATCAGCGACCAATTCGATCAATTAATACAGGAAACTGCAGTAGCCGTCGATTCATTGGATCGTATTGAAATGTTGCCCAATAGGATCAACAAACGGACACCACCACCAACCGCACAGAAACCAACGATCAAATCTCAATCACTGCAGCCGACTTTGGCCGAAAAACTCAAAGCAATATTGATTGTGGATGAGCAACACCAGCAACAACAATGTGTGAATGATGGTGAAATGATTATGATTAAAAATAATGGCCAATCATCGCCATCTTTATGTTCCGTAGATTCGGCAGTTTCTGATTCACCCACTTCATCTTCGGACACTTTGGCTGCCATCAAAGAGGATCATCATCATCATCATCATCATCATCAGCAAATGCGATTGATGGCCAATGATGATCGTTCTTCAACTGCATCCAGTTCTATTCTTGATCAAAGAACATCAGTTTCATCGGAGAACACCAACAATACCAACAATACTCGAGATGATTTGAGTATAATCAGTGATGGTGCTGCGACTACTTCGGATTTTGATTCGAATTCTTCACCACAACCGGCCACTTTTCAGCAAACATTGAGACAACCTCAACCGACAGCACAACAGCAACAACTTCCGGTTTCAGGTGTTCCAATGCCAATGGCTCCTATGATGGTGGCCAATGTTCAGCAGCAATCAATATATGGGCAAAAGTTGTTAATGTCCACCACTCAGATCAATGGCCAGCCAATGGTTGGCCCACAACAGCAGCACTCAATCTATGCTACCAATGGTCAAATGATGATGATTCCGGTAACCACTTCGAATGCTTTTGCAGCCCACCCACAACCCATGCAACAATCTCAAATGCTTACACAGCAACAAATCAACTCCATTACTAATTCTAAATTCATAACCAAACAGATTGAAGCCCATCAACAAGCATCAAGAATGATCAACAACAACCAAAATATTAACAATAATCAGAATAATGGATTGAATCTGGCGGGAGAACCGACGGAATGGGAAAAAGATTTTGAATTGATCGAATATGCCGCTAAAAATCTTAATAGGCACAAACGTGAAGATTATTCTGGTGCCCATTCCGGTTCCGGTGGTCAAGTGATACGAACTTTAACTCGAACCAAACGTCAAAAAGGCTCGGCCGAGCCCAATAATCACAACAATAATAATGTTACGATTGAAAATTTCTTGTCACCGATGGAGATGGTGGTTTGGACCTCTAATTCAACGATTCCTACGTCACATGTTCATTTAGCCATACCACAGAATATTAATTTGGCCTGTTCCATCTATAAAGAATTGTGCAAATATTTGCAAGGTGAAAAGAAGCCCGATGTTGAAGTGCGTTTCATTCAATCGATGATTGGCCATGGTATAGAAAGGGAAGAGCTTCGCGATGAAATATTCATTCAACTGATTAGGCAGTCTAATGATAATCCAAGCAAAGAGCAAACGGTTCGATGTTGGGCATTGTTAGCATTGGCCACCGCTGCATTCATGCCCAACAAACAATTATCTAAATATCTACACACCTATCTAAGGCGACATCTTCGAGCCAACACCTCCATTGCTTGTTATGCACAATTTTGTTTGGACAATCTTCATGTTGGTCGCTTGTCGGCACGAAGATTTCCACCATCGGTTGCCGAAGTTAAAGCTGTTACAGCACTGAGATCCTTGGTTTGCCGGTTCCATTTGTTGGATGGCCGTACCAAAGCGTTGGATCTACATCCGGCTGATACGGCATCGGATGCAGTGCTGGCATTGGCCGCCAAATTAGGTCTAAGGAATATTGATGGCTGGGCGCTGTTCGAGGTGGCACCGGAAGGAGAACGTGTCCTCCGTAGCCATGATTATGTGGCCGATATACTGACATTGTGGGAGATGCGTGCCCGTACCGAAAGCAAGCAATCTGGATCGTCTTCTGGAACATCAACATCATCATCATCATCTGCACATAATAACAGTGGCCTGCCCAATTCACCGTCGGTGGATTCCATCACTACTAATTGTAGATTTGTGTTCAAAAAACGACTGTTTCGTAACACCAATGAAATTCCCAGAGATACGGTCGAGGTTAGCTTGCTGTATGCTCAAGCGGTTCACAGTGTGGTACGTTTGGATGAATTTCCCGTTAGTGAACGTATCGCGCTACAATTGGCCGGTCTACAAGCTCAAGTGTTGATGGGTGACTTTGTCCACGGTCGTATTTGTAGCTATGAAGATGTGGAAAATTATATCAGTGCCCGTGTACGACGTTCCGCTGGCCATAGTTCAATGGAATGGGCGGTGAAGATTGCCGATGCTCATAGGTTACATGGTTCCGGTAAAAGTTCGTTGGTGGCCAAAGTTTGGTATTTATCGTTAGTGATGCAATATCCGTTATATGGTGCCGCATTGTTCCCTGTCCAGTACAAAGGTGTGCTGGCCATCTTTGGTAATATGCCTTTGTTGCTAGGCGTACATTCTACCGCAATTTTGGTGGTGACCGCATCCGATAAACGTGTGCTGGCTACTTATAAATATTGCGATATAGAAACATTGACAATCTATCCGAACGAATCATTGTTGACCATGAAAATGTTCAAAGAAACGCCGGATGGCACCAGCAAGTGCTTGACGTTTGAAACTATGCAAAAAGAAGAGATTGCATCGCTTGTTTCCGCTTATTCACCTCAACATGCCAATGGTTTCAACCTGAACATTGGTGGGCATATGGATATACTCAGTACACCAGTGGCAAGGCCAAGAAGATTGCTCAAGATGACCTTGGAGGATCGACTCAGACTGCATACGGAAGTGATCAATTGTCGCCGAGCGTTAGTACAAGCGAACATTATGCGCAAACCTCCCACTGAACATACAACCAAATGGCGTACCACGCTCAGACGTTTGGGAAGAAATTCGAAAAAATCCTCAAATAACCAGATTAATTTGGATGATGATGATTATAGCCATGATGAGATTTTGCGCAATCATCCAAGACCTTTTTGGGCATACATCAAGGAACCAATGATTTCGAGTTTGTTGGTGATCTCTGATCCAGATCTAGAGGCGGCTGCGGTGACAATGTTTGAACAAATTTTATCTTATTCTGGTTTGAGATCCCGTGATGTTATGATTTCGACCAATGGTGTTACTGGTTCAACAATGTCGTCTTCTTCATCATCTACCACCAATGGTGGTGAAGAAGAATGGTGTATGAGAGCCACACAAAGTGAACAAAATCAAATACGTTCAGCACAAGCCATCCTAGAGAAATGTCTTGGTGGTGATGCAGATATATTACGTAACGAGTTTTTCCTTCAACTAATCCGTCAGACTACCGATCATCCAGTGCCCAATTCTCGTGTGAACATTCGCCATTGGCAATTATTGACATTGGCCTGTTCCTTGACGCAACCGACCGATCGTCGGGTGTTGGCCTATCTCCATGCTCATCTTCGTAGATGTGCCCTGGATCAAATCACCAGAGAGGGCCAATATGCACAGTTTGCCTTAAGAAATCTGCAGGGAACATTGGAAACCAGAGTTCGGCGTTTGGCACCATCCAGGCCGGAAATAGCGGCCACCATTCAATGTCGACGAGTGTATGCAAGGGTGCATTTTTTGGATGGTCACTTTCAGGCAGTGGAATTCGATGCTTGCGCTGTGATCGCCGAAGTTTTGGAACAAATTCAGCTAAAAATTGAGCTCAGGCCACATGCTCCTGGATATGCGCTGTATCAGGTGTTGGGACAGAATGGTGCAGAGCAAGCATTGCAATCAGAGGATAAGGTTGGCGATGCCATTGCGTTTTGGGAACGCTGGCATGATGAACATTCGGGTCAACCACCAAACATCCAAGGAAAAGGATCCATCAATCAGGAACCAGTCCATTATTTCATTTTTAAGGTAAGAAAATTGATCAAGTTATTGGTGATTGATGAAAATTTTGAATTTACAACAGAAACATTTACAAATTGATGCTTACATTGATCTCAATGATCCGGTTGAACGAGAACTGCTCTATCATCAAACACTGCATAATGTTCGCAATGATCGCATCCCGTTGACCGATCAAGAAGCGATCCTTTTGGTTGCATTACGGGCACAATTAGAGTTTGGTGAATATTCTTCTCCTTCATTGGCCAATCAACAATCGTCAAACATACTGGCCACAGCCAACGGTCTAATAAACCCAGGGAACTTGGACGATTTGGCCTATGGTCAATTGATTGGCAAAACACTACCAGAACGCTTAGCGTGTAGAATTCTAGTGAAAGATGTACGAACACAACATCAGATCCAAAGCGGCATGGATCCTGGCCAAGCTAAAAGTGCATTTTTCAATCTGATTCAATCATGGCCATTACATCGGGCCACCGTATTCGAAGTGCTACAGACCTATACTAGTTCGTGGCCTAAAACATTGTGGTTGGCCATTGATCAAAGCGGAATGCATCTTTTGCAACCAAGAACAAGGGTAAGAATCATTTGTTTTCTAAATGAATCATGTCAATATTTCAATCATGCCCGAATATTCAGAATGTTCTGTGTGGCTGCGAATACCGTAACCTAGTGGATTATACCGCCACTTCTAATTCGTTGATGATTGTGGCCAACATCACCAATGCCATGACCAAAGCAGTCAAGTATATGTTCATAACACATCAGGTAGGATTTGAACGATTTTTTCAGTTTAAAAAAAGGCTAAAATTCTATATTTCCTTTCATCCCTTTCTTCCTTTCAGGCTCTTCAAATCTCGCAGCTTCTTCGTGATTATACTCAGGCGGTGACGAATTCACAGAATCCGAACCGTCAACTATCCGCTAATGGTTCAACGGCCACAAATGGCTTGGCATTAAATCGAAATCATGGTTCAACTATTGGATCCATGGCAACCACCAATGGCGGTCTTGGTGCTGGACAAGCAACAACAAATGGTGGTATCAAGTCCGGTGTTAGCAAAATCTCCGGAACCGGTAGCACCGGAAGGAGGAAATCAGTAGAATTCGATCTGGCACTTAGAAATATGTCCACAGCAGACAAGAATCATCACAAAAGTGTTAATTTTGGTAACCTAACTATGCCCATTCCACAACCAAGGCGGTCACTGATGGCCTCGCCCAACCCATACGAGGCACAGTTATATCTACCACAACAACAGCAGCAACAACAACAACAACAAATGTATCAATATCAACAACAAGTACAATATCAAATGTTGCAGCATCAACAACAGCTACAATTCCAGCAGCAGCAGCAACAACAGAGACGCCCGCCCAGGCCATTGGTTAGACATGGATCCGATGCAGAGCATGTTTGATACAATTCTACAGTCAGCAATTTGAATGGGTTGGTCGTTTGAAAATAGTTTCACTCCTTTTTTTTACTATTTGTCAAGTGCCAAACCTCGTCTCACACACACACACTATCCTTCTCGATTTGCTCATACATACATATGAAGAAAAAAAATGATCGATGATTGGCCATACTTGTGTATAGTGCAGGGAGGAGTTTCAGAAATAAGCGCATTATAGCTGGGTTGATGGCCCTATAAAACTCTCCCTTGCACCAGTCCTCAAATTAATAATTATGATATTTTGTGATATTTATGCAACAAAACAAATTATTCAATTCAAATTCGATTGGGTTGATTGACACTTGAAACACACACGTACACTTACTTGATATTAATTATTGATTAATTGATTGATTATTAGATTCTCAGCATTCTTATCCTAGGTGTTAAATTCATTATAAATTAAAAGATAATTAAAGAAAATGCGATTGAGAACCTTTTAGAGAATTTTCGATTGAATTGTCCGCTTCTAGATAATACCCTGGAAAACGTATGGTTAATGTTTGATATGCCTTTAAAGGCAAAAATCTTTTATATCATATATGCCGCAAAGCAACATTATGATAATTCTAAAAACATTTAAAAAAACCTAACGACTGGAGTAGATTTATCATCATCGACAACAACGACAAAAATGTAATTAAGACCTTAAAAATGGTCTTGATTTAGTTGAGCTGTTGCTGTTTTTTTTTGATAATCATTTGGAGGAGAAACGCTATTAGAAAGGTTATTCTTTTCTGCTTTTCGCTTTTGGTTTGGATCATGATGAGGATTCTTTATGAAGGTTTATTTTCCACTTGGTCGCAGAATATCCTAGATGTTTAGCTGTCCGGGTGTCCAAATATCTAATTATCTTTACAATCATCATCAACATTACGGTTTCATGAAGCTTACCAACCATACCAATCTCTACCAAGCAGCAGCTTGAAGCCTCGGCAACTTAGATGAGCTTAATTTTTGTTATTATCATCATCATGCTATGAAATCATACCGTTACCGTTCTTGATGCATCATCTCTCTCCTCTCTCTCTCTTGTAATGCGGTTCTGCTACGAACTGTATGAACTTATTATAATATTTTCTAGGGCTAAATTCTAATCACATCATTATCGATGTTATTTTCATTATTTATCATCTTCTCCATTCCCATCATCATCATCATCATCATCATCATCATCATCATCGTCATCAACACCATTTTCAGACTATACGATCCGGAGTGTTAGTTGGATTGGTCGGAGAGGTGTGAGAATTGCAATTAAAGTCTACAGCCAAGCTTTGGATCACCACTATAATCATCTTCATTATCAGCATCGCTTCTACATTCATGCCATCAACTAATCAGCCATCACTATTACCTAAATGCATTCTACACCATACACACAAATTTGGGCGCCAAAAAAACCAAAAGTCTGGTGGCATCCAGTCTAGGCTATATAATAAATTCATACGCAGGCACACACACACACATTACCCGGAAAAGATATCTATTCGTGGAGCCATTATGGGGCCCGGACCGAAACAGTGTGTTATATAGTAAAATCATCATCACCATCATCGATATCTTTTTCGGTTCTTCGAATAAAAAATTGTTTTCGGTTTTTAGTGTTGTTTTATTTTCACACACGAATTTTTCGTTTTTCCTTCAGCACATACTATTCTCTGCTTTTCTGCATGTATGCAACTGAATCACAACAGTTTTTTGGAGCCCATAGAGACGCCTGGACACCCGATGGCCTGGATAGGCGCTAGAAAAACCAAGACGCCAAGAACAGGCGTATATGTATGTATGTGTGTGTGCCAGTGTTCGAATGCGTGTCGTCTTTACCACTTCGAATATGTCTACTTGATTCTTTTTTAACGGATCCATCCAAGCTCAAAACATACAATACTAAAATCTATAAATATTGTTACCCAAAAAAGCAGGCACAGAGAGAATCTGGTTAAAAAACTGAAATGGGAAATAAAAGAGAGAGAGAGCCCTATTCAGTTTTCAGCCTAACTCACGCACATATACATACCAGTATCCAGAATTTGGCTAAACCCTTCTTGCATTGCTTCGATCTAATGGTGGTGGTGGTGGTTAATCCTAAACCCCAAATAAACTTACCCTAAATAATACTATTCCCATCATCGATCGATACATTATAAAAATCATCTTGGGGAAAAGAAAATAATGTCGGTTGTTGTTCAGCCTATGTGCAGAATGATTCTGGAACTACTAACTGATTCGACCCGTTGTCTGAACCATTGTCCATTCAACAATTTGATAATAATGATGATGATTCTTGATGATATATTTTTCTTTCTCTTTTCCACATCATCCCAATCATCGTTATACTTTTCTTCAATTCGTTTGTGCATTTCATCCGTTTTTTTCGCTTTGCTCCCACCATCATCGTAGTTTGGAATCCACACCCTTTTTTTATTCTCGATGCTGGATATCGCTATCACTTCATTTGGTGCTGCACAAATTTCACAATTCATAGACTCACAATTTCCACAAACTTCGAGCTTCAGGATAACATACACTACCTATGACATACGCTCAAAAATCAACCAATAAATCGTTACAAAACAATCGATCAAAAATGGCTTCAAAAACATACTTTGCTAGCATTGAAATGAATCGTCTGAAAAAAGATGGCAAAATTGATGAACAATCACCGAAAATCTGCTTCAAAGTGAGTATTGAAATTGGTCAATTTTTCTTCCGGACATTTTTGGATCTTGAACTCTTTTTCTTCAAAGCGAGATGGACAAAGATTCGATGAAGAATTCACACTAAAATTGCCAATTGAGACCAAATTTGAATTTCAAGTACAGATACGTCCACCAATGCCCGTAAGGTAAATGGCGTGTTCCAAACACTATTCAACATTTGGGATGATGTAACAAATCGGTAATGTTTTTTCCAGATCCGTTTCGATAAAATCATCGGAAAGTGATGAATCCGGGATGAAAATTGTTGATCATAGTTCACCCGAGAACGGTGCCATGTATTCATTTCAATGGGAAACGGATAGTTGCCAAGCGGACAAAAAAAGAAAACGCTCCATGGTAAGCACCAACAACTATTCTGAATTGATTTGGACTTACCACTTTTGATTGATCATCATCCCAGTTGCATATAATCATCTTGTTCCAGGATAATATGAAACTAGAATTACCATTACAGGTAAAATTCTATAAATTAGAGGATGCTGAACACTTAGCCTGGGGCACACCATTAAAACATATTAATTTTGAATGGGAACAAACCGATGGAAGCTTGAATATTATGAAAAAATGTTTCCTATGATTCTCAAAATCATCATTCTTTGCAGAAGTGAATTCACATCTTTTGCTTTGGATCGATTGATTAATGACCATGAATTCAAAATTGATCAATCAAACTAATAGATTGGAATTATTCAACCGAATCGATCAGTTTTTATTTAAATGCAATTCGGGTCTTGGACATTCCCTGCTACAAAAACGTACCGAAACATTACGGAATACTTTTAATTTCTCATTGTATTCTTACTTTTTGTATGATATTTTCATGGCAAATTCTCAATCATATTTTTACCTTCATCATTTTGGTTTTTCTTCAACTTATTTATTTATCACTTCTTATTTTTCTTTAATTTTTAGCAGACTTGAAGTTTGTAACAGTTCTTTATAATTTATTTGTAGCACAAGCAAGCCTCCCAATTTCTCTTGGATCTTTTGACTTGGATTTTTTTTTTCGTTGTGAATATTGCATCACTCATTAATTTATTGTTTAAATAAGCTCTTTCGATCGATCTATGTTTTCTAGATGAAACCAGATGAAAAAGCTTCGGAAAAAAGAATTTGTTTCGATAAAACTTTTAATTGAATTTCATAATGAAATAAAGTTTTCTTACTTGTTTAGCAAAAAGTTTGTAAAAAATTGAAAAATAAAAATTAATTATTCTCCAAAAAAAAGTTATTCTTTTGCAAAATTCAAAAGTGGAATCTTCTTCTTTTTCCGTGCGAAAAAAAATTCGAAAAGCAGTGGTAGTTACATTTGGTGTTAAAGGCGGCCTCATGACTATCGGTCGGTTAACATTGCGCGCGCAAATCATCGGTGCTTGTAAATTTTTGCCACTACTTTTAGAATGTGCGTGTGTTGGTTGGCTGATGTTTTTTTTTCATTTCTGGTTGTTGTCGTCTCCTTTTTGGTCCGCTGTTGCCTTGTGTGTCTCGCAGTTTCAATTAGCTTTTTCTTTAGGTTATTTTCGTGTTTTTTTGGTTTCTACAATATTGACTTAAATCCTTCATTTTAATTCATTATTCATTTGCATTTGTTTTATTACAATTATTTTTCCAATATTTTAATTGGTACATGTCTGCTTTCATTCTGTGTTTTTCCACTACCAAACACATTGGCTTCAGATCTTCCCAACAACGTTTGAACAACATCGTGTTTCATTCAGGAAATCATCATTATCATCTGATTCTTGATCCGATTCCAACAACGACAAAAAGATTGAGGGAAAAGGGGTTCCGTCCCTTGAATTGGTGGTGGGGAAAGGCGAGCCCGGTTAGATAATTTAATCCCTTCAAAACAACCAAATTAAAGGTATGTCTGTTTCATTCATTTTCTAGATCCAAGTCCTGATTGAGTCATTCAGCCATTCAGATATTCGTAGTTAAAGTTTCCAGTTTCAAACCTTCAAAAAGATCATTCTGATGCTGTTTGTTTTCTCAGTGAAGCGGATAGAGAGAGAAAGAGAGAAAGCGAAAAAAAGAGATAAATCTTGGATGATGTTGATGATGATGATCAATACTCTCGTCCAGCTTTTCTTATGGTTGTCGTTGTTGTTGATGATCGAATAAGATTTTCTTTCATCTGAAGGACAGCATCTCGGCTAGTATGTGTGTGTCTTTATGCAAACGTTTAAGTTATGGCTGCGAAAATTTATGTTTGTGTGTGTTGAAGTTGTCTTGGGCTGTCTGAACATTATTTTGAATGATGAAGAGAGAGGAAGAAAAAGTGCAAATCGGATAAAATTCCATCCAAATTTGGATGTTTTTTTCGAAATTTGGCGCCGTTTGCCCACCAAATTATGATTCAGTTTAGCCTAATTTCTTTCAGCCTATCAATTTGTTTTTCCCCCACCGTAATCCGTCGACCCACCGACCGACATTTGCTCGGCAACGATGGTAACCATTATCCTTCATTCCTCATATGGGGCAAAATCACATATAACATTTATATATCAGGGGAAACAAGCGACAGATCTATACGAAATAAACAACAACCAGAAAACTCTTGTTGTTTTTTTCTGGTTGGTTAATTATTGTTGTTGTTATTTCAATCCAGAGACTGAAAGACATATCGAATCTCCTAACGATAATAATAATAACAACAACATGATAGCATTATTATTATTATTATTATTATCATCACTGTCGTCATCATTCTTGGTGTATTGTTGTTTTGGTTGTTGTTGAAGTAATAATAATAAAACTCTTGAAAAAAATGAACCGAAGAGAGAGAGACACACACACACACACAGACAGACCCAAAGAGAACACCATCAACACTGTGGAGACCAAATATCACCAGCACCATTGCAATAATGTAGCATATAAAACCGATGGAAAGGCGCCCGAGATGCTTGATGTTGTTGTCGCGATGTTGACTGTTATTGTGGAGAATTAATGGCGACGATGAAGCGACTGCGAAAGCGACAACAACAAGGATACGGCGACAACAATTGTGTGTGCGTGTGTGTGTGTGTGTGTGCATCATTGGCCGTCTGGCTAAATCTAGAATTCCCCTTAAAGACGCATCATCAACAAAACAAAGAAAATCCTTGTTTTTAATCTTATAAATTTGTTCGTTGCCTAGAAAAGTGTCCATAATCGGCGGGACCAAATCATGAGCGACCCACAACAGCAACAATCAACACCAGTTGGTTCTGCAATGGATCCCAATGTGACCATTATGATGATGGTTCCGAATGTGTCTGTTGACGTTACCGGTACATCCCATGATGCCAATAATATGAATCGACCGGTTGAATCAACGACAATGCAATCATCTTCTAATCAGCCACAACCATCTACATCATCAATGGTGATGAATAGTAACGGCAACAATAACAATACTGTAACCAATATTAGTAATAATTCTTCGGCATTCTTCAATCTAACCTTGGCAATGGCTTTGGAATGCCCACCGATGGCCATACCTGTGGATGAAGAGTTTGATCCGGTTTCTCCTCGCAATCCGACCGTGGTGAAAGAAGGTTGGATCTTCAAAAGAGGTAAAGAATAATACCAGAATCAAAGTCATGTAAATTGATATTCTCGTTTTTTGTTTCAGGAGAACACATCAAAAATTGGCGTCCAAGATATTTTGTGCTGCTAACAGATGGTTCATTACGTGGTTTTAAAAAGAAGCCCGATCCTGGAAACTACAATGATCCAATGAATAATTTCACCGTTAGAAATTGTCAAATAATGAAAACGGATCGACCCAAACAATACACATTCATCATACGTGGCCTTCAATGGACATCGGTGATTGAACGTACGTTCCATGTAGATTCGGAAGCCGATCGTGATGAATGGTGTACGGCCATCGCCAATGTTTCCAAAAGTTTACCACCGTTGGATCCATCGCAGCAAGACGTAGAAATGAGCGATGCTCGGGTCATGGACAATATGAATCGGTTGCAGATTACCAGCAGAGAATCTTCACGTGGTAGACGGATACAGTTAGATGATTTTGAATATTTAAAAGTATTGGGCAAGGGAACATTCGGCAAAGTGATTCTGTGCAGAGAAAAAACCAGTGGTTCGTTGTATGCAATCAAAGTTCTTAAAAAAGAGGTGATCATTGAAAAAGATGAGGTCGCGCATACATTGACAGAAAATCGAGTGCTTCGATATACCAAACATCCATTTTTAATTGTATGATATATTACGAACAAAAACATTGGAGTTTAATATTAATTTTATCGATTTATTTCAGTCATTGAAATACTCTTTCCAAACTGAAGATCTATTGTGTTTTGTAATGGAATATGTCAATGGTGGCGAGCTATTCTTTCATCTATCGCATGATCGACAGTTTTCGGAGGATCGTACTCGTTTCTATGCATGTCAAATAATATTGGCATTGGATTATCTCCATAACCGTGGGATCATTTATCGTGACCTTAAGCTCGAGAATCTGCTATTGGACAATGAAGGCAATATAAAGATTGCCGATTTTGGCCTTTGCAAAGAGGATATCACCTATGGCACAACAACCAAAACATTTTGCGGTACACCAGAATATTTGGCGCCCGAAATCCTCGAGGATACCGATTATGGCCGTGCAGTGGATTGGTGGGGATTGGGAGTTGTTATGTATGAAATGATGTGCGGCCGTCTACCATTCTATAGCCATGATCATGATGTGCTGTTTGAATTGATCATCATGGAACAGGTCAAATTTCCTAGCCATCTATCTCCGGAAGCTGAAGCTCTTTTATCGGGATTGTTGATGAAAGATCCTGCCAATCGTTTGGGTGGCGGGCCGGAAGATGCTAGACAAATCATGTTTCATCCATTTTTCTTGGGTGTTAATTGGCAAGATATTTTGGATAAAAAGGTAAGTTTGCAAGTAATGTTCTTGAAAGATTCTTGATTGCCTCCTTGCTCATACTAAACCAGATCGAACCACCGTTCAGGCCACAAGTGATCAACGATACGGATACTAGATATTTTGATCAAGAATTTACCGGCGAATCCGTACAACTGACACCACCAGAAAGGACACATACTTTGAGCTCGATTTCGGAGGAAACCGAACAGCCTTATTTTCGACAATTCTCTTATCATGGCAGTGCAAGCACATTGGCCGAAAGCATTAATTCTTGATTTAAATGTTTCGGCTTAACAATCAACCAACAATCGAATCCTTTTCTCATCATCTTTCTCTTAAACTATAATCATCATACCATGTCGTCTTTTCTTGGTGTCAACCAAACATAACCACACACCATTTTTTGTGATTTTAATTTTTCTCATTTTCTTTCTGTGTTCTTGATCATCATCATCATCATCATCATCATCATCATCATCATCATCATCATCATCATCATCATCATCATCATCATCATCATCAGCATCATTGACTGGAAGGGGGAAAGGAAGAAAAAATGCTGTTTGGTATGATATGGATCGGGGATTCGGATCACCTGACCAAGCGAATATTCAGGTTGAAAATTTAAGAATGCCAAGCCCAGTCTTTCAGTGGAAAAAAATTCAATATTTTTTCATTTTCTTTATCGTTAAATCAACTTAATACCAGTTTTATGGTCTTCTTTTTTTGAATTTCTTTTTTAAACGATGTTTTATTTTACTTTTAAGCTCTTTATATCGCTTTATTTTTTTGAAATTACTTTCAAATATTTTCTCTTGTTATTTTTTTCTCTTTTTCGCGCTTATTGGTTTCCTGCAGGATTCTGGCCACGACCCAACACACACACACACACACACACACACTAACACGCCCACACAGAATTATTAATTTACGCAACTAATTTAAAAAAATCTGATTTTTTATCAATTTTTTCGGGTTTCAATTCATTGATTTTTTGGCTTCAAATCTTTAGATATGGCTTCGATGGCCACGCGCATCATTTTATGTAAGTTTGCTTGGAAGGTATCCAGAGCAAGCTGTCTGGTCTGATTCCATTGATACATTTCTCTATACAAAGGTACCACATATTTCATGCGACCATACTGATTGAGAAAATTCACAGCAGATTGAATGACACCCTCGTAACGTGCTTGCAGTCCAAGCATTATCCATGCATGTTGAATTTCGCAATTTTTCAGTTTGTCCAATTCGTATTGCTTGAATAATATTGGTAATTTTTCCACGAAATTTTGAGAATTATTAAAACGATTAGCTAATTGCACAAAAAATAGCTTCTGTTGCATGGATTGCATTCGAGTGAAATCTTTTTTCGGAAATTGTTCAACATCCACAGGAATCAGAGCTACAAGCCATTTGGTGGCTAAATCAACGCTGACCATCAACAATGTCCTATCGTAATTGGGAATAGTTGGTGGCATTCCTGGACCATGCAACCAAGTGTTCCAATCGATCGATTGTAATACGTTCATTTTGTCCTGGTCATTTTTGAAATAATCCAATAAATACTGTTGAAAATCTTCAGTCATGATGGATAAATATTTGAATTTATCAATGTAAGCCTTTAGGAATGGCTCGAAAACGTTGGGACCGCCCAATTTTTGTTCCAAAAAAAACAAAAACGTATGACCCTTTTCGTAGGGTATCGAACTGAACACATCATCCGGGTTGATTCCTCTAACATCGATCAATAGCTTGGTAAATGGGCTCTGTTCTCCATAGTATTGTACGGCGCTTTTCAAATCATTCAGGCCTTCTAATGCTTGAAATTGGCGCATTTTTTCACCATTCTCGTCCAGAAATCCGCCGATTTTTCGTTCCAAAAACGTGGTGAAACCTTCGTTCAGCCAAAAATGACCAAAATTTGCATTGGTCACCAGATTACCGGTCCAACTGTGCGAAATTTCGTGCGCAATCACATAAACCAATGATCGATCACCGGCTAATATGGTGGGTGTGGCAAATGTTAAACAAGGATTTTCCATACCACCGTAGGGAAATGATGGTGGCAGAACCAGAATGTCATATACATCCCAAACATATGGACCGGCAAAATGTTCGGCAGCGTTCAAAATCGAATCAATTTCTTCGAATTCCCAAGCAGCACGTTCAATCAGGCCTGGTTCGGACCAAACATGCGAAATTTTTCCGATACGTTTACCAACCAAATCACCAACAGCTATTGCGATCAAATAGCTTGGGATGGGCACTTTTTGATGAAAAAAATGCGTTCGTTGTTGGCCATCAGTCGATGTTTGAGGATCTCTAAAGATTTTGGCGCTCATCAATGCTTGAAGCTCTTTTGGACATTGTATTTCGGCCGAATACGTGGCCTTGACCGATGGTGTATCCTGACATGGTAACAATGCTCGAGCATTGATAGCCTGACATTGTGAATACATGAATGGATGTTGTTTACCTTCGGTTTGTTCGGGTGTCATCCACATCAATGCTCTTGATGTTGAATTGGTACGATAATCGATTTGTATCTTGAACTCTTCGCCATCAATATCATCGATTTCCACCTCTAATTTTGAACCAAAATCCGGCACCGGTGGATAAAGTTTATAAGCAATTTTTTGTTTATTTTTCGAATCATTTAATGATTGGTAAACTCCGTAAATCATCAAATCGACTGTATCCAGAAGAAGATATTTTTGGGCAGGGTTGGATTTTTTAACCGTCAATATGACCGATCCATCAAGGATGTTTTTGTCAAAATTTACCGATAATTTTAAATCCAAATGAATCACCTTGGCTTGGTCAGGTCGAGCAAAGGAATTCGGATCCAGAGGATTTTGTTCCAATTCTTGTTGCAATGCGGACATGGTGGTAGTTAAATTTTGCTGAAATTCTGATGGCATTATGATTGATTTGTTTGGCTGTTGGACTGTGTTTTGCAGGTAATAATAAATAATGCTGGCAAATAAAGTGACGATGATCGCTATGGAAATCCAAAAAGATAAAGCAAAAAAAAAGAAAGATATTAATGCTTTTTGGATAAAATTGTTTGTTCTTCTTATTTCGTTAATATAAGAAGGATTTTGGGATATCATCTTATCATCATGGAAAATTTTTTCATCCCAAACACTTACAAAAATTGGCCAACATTAAGAACCGTGAATAGGACATTTTGATTTTGGAAAAATTCAATCAAAATCTGCCAAAACAATTCAATAGCTTACCTAACAACCACGTAAATGAGGAGAAAAAAACCGGAAAATTGACACGTTTTCTGTCCAAAGTATTTTTCTCCTTTTCTTGGTTTTTGTGTGGACACATGAATAAACATAAAATGAAATGATGATCGAAAACGTTTTAAAACATGTATTGATGTTCATGCGGTGAAAACTCTTTGTCCAACCCCGTTGACAGAGTCGTAACCAGATGGCAGCCTTGCAGTTTTTTCATTACAGTACTAAATGAAAGGCCCATTGGGGAGGATCAAATTTCGAATATTCCGGGAAGAGATTTTCGCGGCTTTTTAGCAAAAGGCAGAATTTGTTCGGTTGTGGATATTTAGAGATCTGATTGTTCCCTGTGATCATCCCAAAGGCTTGTGCGCGTCTGTTTAACATACAATAATGGATTCGATCATCTCCCAGTACATCCATATTGATTGCCATGAACTGTCGAATCGATTCCGTTCCAGCACAAAAACGTTCATGCAATGGATTTACCATTATCTTACGTTGAGGATACATTTCAATCTGTTCGCCATGTCCGTCGTAGCATTGAGACAATTCCGATTGATACATTGCCAGCATAATTCCGATTTGGATGATGATTTTGTGAATTATTACTGCCTCTTCAATCAAACCTATGTGATACACAATGGTGATCATGAATTTCGGACCAAATGGTTCGGTGATACAGCCACCAGTGATTGGGTCTTGGCAAATTTGAAACAAATAAACCATGAGCCTAATCAACCTCATCATTTTAGATATTTTCAAAGCTATTATCCACATTTCATAATGATTTTTTGCCTTCTGGTTTGTTCACTAGTATCAAATTCTTTGGAAAATATTCTGACTCTAATTTCTCCATAGTATTGTATCAACTATTTAATCAATGCCCTTCGCAATTTCATGAACAATGAACAAACGATTCTGCTCAATCGTTGCGGTTATTACTTTCAATATATTGAAGATTACCAAACAATAGAGCTAGAAGAAATACAAAACGGAGGCTCCGAAGGCTACAATACGAATTTCACCAAAATTCCTTTATGGCGATGTTTGATAGTGTTCTATGATACCGAAATGATCATACTGATTGGAATATTGATTCAAACCTTGCTTTTGAATTATCTACTGAATGGTAAATTCTTTCGTTATGGAATCTGGGTCTTTGAACATTATTTGGAGCATTGGTCCGAGTCGGTCCACAAAAACATTAACTACTATGATAATCAAATGGGAGGTCCAATCGACTGGGTAAGGAAAAGGTCGTGCAGGTTACACGAGTGCTCTTAGATGTCGGATTTTTTCTTTTAGATATTTCCGATATTTACCAAATGTACAATCGAAACTTTCGGCGTTTCCGGCTCGGTCATCCTTTATGATGGCCTCTGTATGCTGAAATTTAACTATGTCAATCGAATATTATTCTGTTTGATCTGGATCTGGTATTTTTGCCTAATCTGTTCAGTATTGTTCTGTTTTATTATAAAACTTTCATTATTATTCTCAACCAAATTGCGTACAAAAACACTTCGTTCAAGATTGATCAATCAAGAATTGCGATCAAATCGCGAAGTTTTAACAACCTTGAAATGTAAAATCGTTAATGTAGATTTGAGGACTTTCATCACCATCAATTGTGTATGTATTCTGTCTTGACTGAATCCTTTTTCGAATTTCTAATTCTGATTCCCTTGACCAGTTGATTGAAAGATTCGGTTTAAATCAAACTTTGTCGATCATTTTGCGGCGATCTTTCCCGAACAAAATTGCCGCCAAAAACAACGACGGTCAAAGTTCAAAACTGCTTTAGTTCAACCAAATTAGCAGATTTGCAGCCAAAAAATGAGCTTTCTAGTCGAAGATCAAATTACTTTGAAAAATGTTTGCCTGTCTGCTCTAGAAATAACCAAATGTGCATTCTTCAAGGTCTTAATATTTCGGAAACTTTGGTCTTCAAGCTTAAACACTGTCCCTTCTATGAACATGACCCTTGCAACAAGTGTCATCTTACATTAACAATATGAGAATAAGAAGAAAAAATAATCGGCTGGCTGTTCAGAAACAAGAACATGAACCATCAAAAAAATTTGATTGCTATTCTCGTTGTTATATTGTTAAAATAATGATGTTGTTATTTTTTCGATTATCATATCTAGAATCTAGGAAATCTCATTTATTAATTATGGACCTTTTAAGAATGAAAACGGAAATCCTGGTTTGAGTAATGGTGGAAAACTTGATTTTTCTTCTCGAGGTTTT
The DNA here is from genome assembly GCA_025882695.1 of Amerodectes protonotaria. Classification (NCBI taxonomy): domain Eukaryota; kingdom Metazoa; phylum Arthropoda; class Arachnida; order Sarcoptiformes; family Proctophyllodidae; genus Amerodectes; species Amerodectes protonotaria. The sequence goes on along the minus strand of JAOZJS010000024.1, from coordinate 135,321 downwards.
CGCAATGCCTAACAGGAATTGGGAAGCTAGTTTTATTGAAAGTTTTGAATCCGGGTTCTCAACCAGCCAACCAAATTTGGTCTTATTCTAATTGCTGATTCGGCAACCACACACGCATAAACGATGGCTGCCTGGGCCAATATATCAATTCTTGCCATGATCATCATCATCACCATTCAACACAATCGTCATTTATCATCAAAAACTACAATGATAATAATAATAATAATCAATGTGAATGTCTGGGATTTTCTCTCTGCGTGTATATTGGCGGCGGTGGTGGTGGTGGTGGTGGTGGGAATAAGGATGTAGGATTAAGGACATTAGACATAAGAGGCCCATTAGGACATAAGGATGTAGGATTCGCGTTTGATGAATCCGATCGTTCAAACTAATCAAACCAAACCAAGCGAAAAACATACAAGCACAATAATTCTTCATGCGAAAAGCACCAAGAATCGAATTGAACTAACTTGGTTGTGGTGGTTCGTGTAAACATACCAAAAAAGTCTTCGAAAAAAGGGAAGACAAGGGAAACTCTCATTCTTGATTTCTTATTCGAGAAAGAGAGAGGAAGGCGGGGGAACACTCGACCTATGGTCTGGTGAAGTGATATAGTGTATCAAATCTTGTCAGTTTCTGGGCAAAGAAGCAAAACGATTTTCTCCTATTTTGCTGCTGCTGTAGCTAATGCACCAGAACCAAGACTTAGTTTGAAACCAGAACTCAAGGATTTCGGTGGTTATCCTTCCCCTCTTCCCCAATGGTGATGATGATAAACTTTGGCATACACATAAGCTTGTACATAGCCAGACTTATGAACTGATCCGATCCGACCCAACCCTGGTCTCTCTCTCTCTCTCTCTCTCTCTCTCTCTCTCTTTCTATGTTGTTCTGGTTTCTGTTCGTCAAACCGAAAAAGTTGGAAAAAAAATGATTTTGACTTTTGGCCCTTTACGTTGGCCGAAAACCAGAAAGCCAATATAGAGAGCTTTGAGAAGAATTGACTGAATTCATTTTTGGGTATGTGCGTGTGTGTGATTTTGTGATCGTTTCCTTTTGGTTTCGGTTTCGTTGGTCGATGATTGTCGATGATGATATTGGGATAAGAAGAAAAACCCGAAAGCCAGAAAGATTTATAGATTGTGTGCGTGTATACTTGTAAATATCGTCCAAAATCTTTGTTCAACAAAAAGAAATAATTATTGAATTAAAAGCAACCAGTGCTTGTTGATTATTTCGATGCTTGTTGATTTGATTTGATTTGATTCGAAGCAGAAACTATTGTTTTTCTTATTTCACTTCTTCTGATTCTTGATATTGATATTGTATTGGTTGATGTACGTGCCCTAAATACGCGGAGACGTCCTTTTCCTTTTCGAATCAAAACTCAACTAATGGATTATAATCAAATCGGATCGATTCTATTCGATTTCATTCAAACAATCCAAACCATCTCACAACACATTGATTGTTGATCGAGTCTTGTTCAATTCGGTTAGCTTCATTCAGTTATTCATTGAATCATTCTGAGACTGCCGAAAAAAAGTTTCGAAAACTATCCATCAACAAGATGTGGTTCCTCCATCAAGGTGATGATCATTCAATGGTCATTCTTGATGGAAATGACCACCACCATGATGATGATAAACAAGTACCACTGCCGTCATCATCATCATTGTTGTTGGCCAAATTGAAGAATAGCAAGCGAACAGTGCAATTCAACAAGAAACGATGCTCATCCACATTATCCTGCTTTTCATTATCACCATCATTCATATTATTATCATCCATTTTGTCATTATCGTCTGTGGTGGTCAAAGCAAATCACGATCCATCACCACTGTTCCTAAGGAAATTTTCGTGGAATTTCCCATTGAACAGTCATAATTTCAACCTTAACAAAAACTACTCTCATCATCAACCATCACTGATCCATCCAAAACCTAAAACAACAAGGTTGATTACTGCCAAAGGAGAAGAAGAAGAAGAATTAGTTGAATGGCCTCAACCGACCATACTGAATTTGAATCTGGGCGCCAAATCACGTCAACGAAGGCAATTATACAGGGTACAACCGAACAATTCGTTCGTGTTCGGTAATGCACGCATTGTCGAACAAGGCCCCTGGGCACCATGGACCGATTTGAGTGAATGCACCCGAAGCTGTGGTGGGGGTGTACACTATCAAACTAGGGTTTGCCTTAGTCCTGGGTTTGTTTCTATTAACCATTTCATATTTCCTACTTCCTATTATCATTCTGGTTTACATTTTTTTTTTCAAACATAGACACTGTATTGGACCGGATAAACGGTATTTTAGCTGCAACATACAGGTAAATGAATTTCGTACCTTGAACTTGAACTAAATCTGCTTGGACTTTTTTCCTTTTGATTTCCTATTGAACTTTTCGCTACACATAGAAGACGCCTTTTTCTCTGTCTGGGGAGGACGGCCGTCGTACTATATTTCAATAGATTTCATATTTCACAATTTCCTAACAACGCTATTTTTAAAGAAAGAGAGAGAGAGAGATAGGAAGAAAGACGCCGTGTGATTGGTTGGAAATTTTTTTTGTATCTGCCCCCTTTAACTCCTTACCATGAACAATAGTAGAAAGTGTGTGGTCTTCTTTCTTTCGTTCCCTTTCTAATAATAGTCATTATGAAACAGGATTAACTGTAAATTTGAAATCGAAAGCAGTCTCGCCCTCGCTCGTTCATTGGCTGTTAGCGACCTGGAAACTCCTGTTTGTGTGTGTTTGCGAAAGAGAGAGAGAGAGAGAGAGAGAGAGAGAGAGAGAGAGAGAGAGAGAGAGAGAGAGAAAGAAAGAGAGTAAAACGCCATTGTGGTGCTTTGTAGGTTAGGAGGCCACCAATGGCCAGTTGGAAGGCCATTGAAAGAGAAATTTGGGTTCATCTAAGTCACACCGGGCGACCTTGTTTGTGTGGCCAGGTCAACCTGTATACGGAATGTAGGTCAAAACTATATGTTCGTTCTTCAGGGATCTAAGGCGGTGGTGGGATGTGTGTGTATGTGTGTGGTGAAGGAAACGCTGGACATTATTGGCTACAATGACTTGGTTTCGTTTTCTATTTCTGAATATTTTTGGATCTCCTCTTTTCTTTCTCTTACAATCAAACAAATACTTGCACATCTGAAGTAGGTGTTCCTTGGCCTAATCTACATTTGTAACATTAATACTTTTAGTAACATACTTTTGGAAATTTGGCCTCAATCTCTAATTTTTTCGGTCAAATTCGGTCAAACTTTAAAGTTTGTTTGTTCTTGTTCTCATTTTCGGATTTCATTTCCTATTGGATCGGATTTCATGAATTCAAATCTTCAATTTTTGCCTCCGTCTTTCACTGTTCCAGGAATGTCCCGAAGGAACGGAAGATTTTCGTGCTAATCAATGCGCGCGTTTCAATAGGATTCCATTCGATGGTCGTTATTATAATTGGCTTCCATACATAAAAGGTACACACATCCGGCTAATCAAGAATCTCCGCCCATCTTGATGGATCGTAACTTAGTCGCTTTATCAACTGTTTTGTTTCCGATCAAAATATAGTTGGCCATCCATGTGAGCTGAATTGTAAGCCAGAAAACGAACGCTTCTATTATCGCCACTCTCGCAAGGTGATCGACGGTACACGCTGCTATGATGATGATTCCAATGCTATCTGTGTGGATGGCCAATGTGTTCAACTAGGTTGTGACCGTGTTTTAGGATCAGAGGTTAGAGAGGATAAATGCCGGGTTTGTGGCGGATCGGGCCAGACATGTCGTACGGTCAAAGGTGTTTATGACCAAAATCAGGGCTTGCGTACAGGATACAATGATATACTCTTTATACCGGCCGGTTCCACCAATATTGAGATTACCGAATTGTATCCGACCACGAACTATCTGGCCATACGAAACCAAAGGGGTAAATCCTATTTGAATGGAAAATGGCGTATACAGCCATCGGGCACATACGATTTGGCCGGTACCAAGTTTCATTATGAACGTCCCCAGAAACAGAATCAACAACAGCAACCATCACAGAATACTGGTGGCGAAAAACTTCGAGCTCTGGGCCCGACCAATGAATCTTTATTCATACAATTGTTGTACCAAGAGCCTAACCAAGGTGTTGCTTATGAATATTCCATTCCGTTGACGGAACAAGATCCAGCAGCAAATGGTTCCCAACAACAGTTTCAACAGCCACAACAACCACCCTCGATGGCAGGCGGACCACGGCGTAAAACCCTGCCGCGATATGTATGGATTTTTGGCGATTATTCTCCTTGTTCCAAAACATGTGGCACCGGAATACAACAACGCAAAGTTTATTGTGCTTCGATGAACGTACGAACCGGTCAACAAGAGCCAGTATCCGATTCTCTATGTGATTCATCCAGACGTCCGGCCGATACACGCCAATGTCGTAATGAACTACCATGTTTGGCACAATGGAAACAAGGTGATTGGACAGAATGTTCTTGTGTGCACCGAATCCAGACCAGAAATGTTTACTGTTCAAGCGAAGATTCGGGTTCGTGTTCGGCACCTACCGAACCTGAATCCATTCTGGTATTACCAGACGATCAGTGCACGATAAACAATCAGACCAAACCAGAAAGTGTACGAAAATGTGAACCGAATCAAACAGAATGTCCATATTGGATTGTTGGTGAATGGACCGAATGTGATGCAAATTGTGGTTTGGGAAAAAGAACTCGTACGGTTAAATGTGGTCGTGATCGAAAAATGGACAAACTTCCGCTTGCTGAAGCGGGTTCACCTGCAACAACAACCCTCGCTCCGGAAACTGATGGTGGATTGGCAACCACCCTATCAAACATTGATCCGGTTGCTGCCACAGACACTGCTTCAACGGTGGCGGGATCCGTTGTAGAAGAAGCCAGCACCACAATCGAACCAACGTCTGTCAGTCTCACGCCTAGTGATCAAGTTTTGCAGCCAGCAAAACGCGAAACGTCCACCACCAATAATACCTCCAATGATGGTGATGAATGTGCACTGCCTGAATATGTAGATGATTCGTTGTGCGACCCGGATAGTAAACCACCTGTGGAAGAATCTTGTTCATTGAAGCCATGCGAAGATGTTGGCTTGGTCGAATGGATCATATCCGAGTGGTCATCCTGTGATGTGGATTGTGGTGCTCAAATTCAAACCCGGCAAGTTGCATGCGCTTCGCCGGATGGTCAATTGTTTCCGGAAGAAACTTGCGTTCGATTGAGGGGTGAACGGCCACCGGATAGCCAAGATTGTCAAGATGTTCAGGTTTGTTCGCGTTCATTATGGTACGCATCCGATTGGAGCGAATGTTCGGTCAAATGTGGTCGTGGAATGCAATCCAGACACGTGTTTTGCGGTCATTTGGACGAAAAAGGAACCATAGTGCAGGATACGGACGAAACAAAATGTTTGATGGAAACCATGCCACCAAAAGCGACCGTTTGTGAAATGCCACCTTGTGAACATGGCCAATGGTTTAGTGGTCCACCAGGCCCTTGTACGGTTCCTTGCGGTGGTGGGCGCAAACTGAGACAAAAGTTTTGCTTGATGTACCAGAATAGTTCAATGATTGTGGTCAGCAATGATGATGATGGTGCATGTCAACAAACAGCGGCAGCCACCAGCGAATTATCTGATCAATGCAACACACAATCTTGTGAACCAGATCAATTGGCATTGATTGATGAATGTAAAAATTCTCCAAATGGTTGCTGTCCAAGCGATTATGCTACGCCAGCGGATGAAGATTACCGAAACTGTCCATTGGTACAGGCGGATTCGTTTGACAAGTGCCTCCAGTCAGAGTTTGGTTGTTGTTTGGCTGATGAAGAGCAACAAGTAAACGGTGAAACAGAAAATTTCACCTTAGCATTGGGACCATTCGGGCTTGGTTGTCCAATTCGGTGCGCCAACACCCGGTTCGGCTGTTGTCCTGATATGGTGACTGTGGCCAACGGTACCGATTATAGTGGCTGTCCCATGGAAGAGACCACAACATCATTAATGACGACCACAACCTTGGAACCAACCACCACTACAACAGAAGCGGATCTTGCAACAACCACTCCGACCCCGATAGAGGAAATTCCCATCGCGGCCATGGCTGTCAAGTGTTCGGAAAGTGATCCATCCATGTGTTCAATGACCACATCATCAAGTGTGAAAGATTGCTCCAAATCCAGGTTCGGGTGTTGTCCCGATGGTTGGAACGAGGCCTCCGGACCGAATGGTGACGGATGTGAAGAAGGCAGTGGAGATATCTCGTTCATATCGTCCACCATAGCCAGCGTAATGAGCATCTTTACCACCAGTGGTGAAGAAGATCTCAGCGTGGACACTTCCACTCAAACATCCTCTGGAGCGATCCAGGATTGTGCCCTAACCGAATTCGGTTGTTGCCCGAACGGAAAGACTCAAGCTACTGGGCCTAGATATTATGGATGCACTTGTCACGATTGTAAGTGAACCGTTTTTTGAGCTCTCAACTTAATACTGCAGTTTTTTGATTGCCTGTTCTTTTTCTTATTGGGCCCAGATCCGTACGGTTGTTGCCAAGATGGATTCACTCCAGCTTCTGGAGAAAATCTTGAAGGTTGCCTATGCGAACGAATGCTGTTTGGATGCTGTGCCGATGCCAGAACACCGGCCACGGGACCCAACCAAGAAGGCTGTGATTGTGAATCATCCATTTATGGTTGTTGCTCGGATATGGTCACCTTTGCCCAGGGTCCTAATTACTATGGTTGTCCTTGCGATACGCTGACTTTTGGCTGTTGTCCAGGATCCCAGATTCCGGCTCGTGGACCGGATTTTGCTGGATGCAGTTGTGCCGATACACCGTTTGGTTGTTGTGCCGATGGCCTCACTGTTTCCTATGGACCCAAATTTGAAGGATGCCCACAAGGACTGCCACTGGATTCAAAATTGAATGCAGAAGTTTGCAAACTTCCAATGGAACCAGGACCGTGTGCCAATTTTTCGGTACAATGGTTTTTCGACACCAATTACGGTACCTGTAATCGTTTCTGGTATGGTGGATGCCAAGGAAATGGTAATCGTTTCAGTACACAAGAACAATGCGAACGTGCCTGCGTCAAACCAGAAGGACCAGAACGTTGTCTGCTACCCAAAATACCCGGACCCTGTAATTCCACTACGGAAGCGTTTTACTATGATTCAGAAACCAAAAGATGTGAACCATTCGCCTATGGTGGTTGCTTGGGCAATACAAACCGCTTTGAAACCATCGATGCTTGCATCCAAACTTGCATCTATCAGGAGACAGCATTGGACCAATGTGATCAGCCGGTCTCACCGGGACCATGCCGTGGCACCTATCAACGATGGTACTATCGTCGTGAGGAAGGCCGTTGTCGAGAATTTTCCTATGGTGGTTGTCAAGGAAATCTGAACAACTTTCAAACCGAAGATGAATGCCAAAGTGCTTGCGCATCGCGCTTACCGATCGAGATTTGCATGCTGCCCAAAGCTCAGGGATCATGTTTAGGCCAATTTCCACGATGGTATTTCGATTTTGAGCATTCCAGATGCCAAGAGTTTACCTATTCTGGTTGCGGTGGTAACAAGAATCGTTTCGTGGATCGAGTTTCATGCGAACAACTCTGCAACCAAACCATCCGAGATTTTTACTATCCGGAACCACCGCCATCGTCGCATTATCCTTCCTTTCCTCAACAACCATCAATCATTCAAGACAATGAGATAATACCACGACCATCATCATATGAAAGCGTTTGTGTCCTACCACAATCACATGGTCCTTGTCGTGAGAACATAATACAATGGTATTTCGATGCAAGCGCAAAACGCTGTGACCGTTTCTATTATGGTGGCTGCGGTGGCAACGATAATCGTTTCAATGATCGTGATGAATGCGAACGTAAATGCTTAAGGTTTGCACACGAAACACCCATCCAACAGGATCCTTGTTTGGAACCAAAAGATCTGGGCGATCCAGCCTGCCATGAATATAGCCAACGATGGTACTATGATGTTGTGGATCGTCGTTGTCATAGATTCTATTATTCTGGATGCGGTGGTAATCGAAACAATTTTGATTATGAAGAAGATTGTACTTCTCGATGCGTTTTGCCCCGGGAACGTGGCCATGCTGCAGGATCACAAGATGGTAGCCATGTATATTTACCCTCTTCTTTGCCTCAAGATCATTCGATGGGTTCGATCGAAGAATTTCAACAAGAGCATTGTGTAAAACAATTTGATGCTGGGCCGTGTGTAGAGGAAAACCACATCCGTTGGTATTATGACAATCGTGATGGTGTTTGCAAAGAGTTCATCTATGGTGGATGTGGAGGAAATGGTAATCGTTTTCATTCGCAACAAGAATGTCAAACAAAGTGCTGGAATTCGCAGGATATTTGCAAATTGTAAGTGATGGAACTCAAAAGATGGACGTAATTTTTAATTCGAAAATTTTTTCCTGGTTTTCCGTTTCAGATCACCGGTTCGAGGTTCTTGTTCGGCCAATTTCACTCAATGGTACTATGATTCTCGTACCAAAGAATGTTATGAATTTGAATTTAGCGGCTGCTACGGTAACGCTAATCGGTTTAGCTCCAAAGATACTTGCGAAGAACAATGTAAGACAGAGGTTTCCAGTGAAACATATCCTGACATTGATTCAAAGCAACAATCGGCCGCAATTCAACAACAGCAGCAGCAATCATCACCACAACAAGCGCTGCCACCAATGCCAGCCCAACAGCAGCCACAACCTCAACGCTGTCTTTTGCCCAGAGATCCTGGACCGTGTAAGGGTTATTTTCAACAATATTATTTCTCGCCTGAAGATGACCATTGCCAGCAGTTCATCTATGGTGGATGTGGCGGTAACGAGAATCGTTTTAACCGCTTGGAGGAATGTGAACAGACATGCCATCTTAGTGGCCATCATATGGATTATGTAGATGAACCAAGAGATGGTGTGGATCTACCAGAGGTGGTGTGTTTGCAGAAAATGGATTCTGGACCGTGCGGATATACGCAGGCTAAATGGTGGTACGATCCGGACAGTAGCACTTGTTTTCCATTTGTCTATGGTGGATGTAGGGGGAACAAAAATCGTTTCACCAGCTACGATCTTTGCATGAGATTTTGTTCGAAAGTTCGAGGATCGGATGTGCCCATTTATTCACCGCCACCTTCACCACCGGTCGTACTACAACCACCAGCATCGCAACAACCTTCAACCGTGGATCCCAGACGGCCATTAGCACCACCATCACCGTATCCACAGCCTATTCCACCTCCAGTGAGCAGTGGCCAGTGTGAACCGATGGAATGCCATGAAGATAGCTGTATTCTGGGAATTGATTACTATCGTGATGAACGAAATGGTTGCCCTGCTTGCCGTTGTGTGAATCCTTGCAATAATATTCGTTGTTCTGAAGATATGAGCTGTGCGGTGGAACTGTTCCGCGAGGAAACAAGCGGCAAGATTCAGGCCAATGCCGAATGCCGCCTGAAGGTCAAACCTGGCCATTGTCCGACCCAAATGTTGAACATACCGGAAGAGCAACGTGAATCCACTCCAGAATGTTATGATCAATGTAGATCGGATGCTGATTGTAGGAATATGGATAAATGTTGCCATAATGGTTGTGCAGATGTTTGCGTTCCATTCGATGCCATTGGATTCACCGTTTCGGAAACCATGTATCACCCACATCCGTCTGGCCAAGAACAACATTTTAATCAATCTGCTTCTCAATGGCCACAGCCACAGCCAAACTATTATAATTATTCGGTGGATGGCAACCAACATCAGCCACAACAGCAAGTTCCCAGGCAGCAACAGGATAATGCGATTCAACCACCGTATGGTGAAGGATCATCATATTCAACCTTAAATGGTGGTGTTCAGCCTTACCAATCCAATTATCCATATGCTAACGGTGGTTTTAATGGTGATGGAATCAGACCAATACATCCGAATGAGCAACATGTGTATCACACGAACAATGTGGACCATTCGAGCAGTCAGAATGAAAGCAGCAATATGGATCCAAATTATCCATATCCTTATCCGCCGCAGACGCGTCCTATCGAAGAGGATAATCGAAAGATTGCCGAGGATAATTCTCTGAATGAGATCAATCAAGGAAACCGGTATTATCCAGAACCACCCCGACCACCTTCACAGCCAGGTTATCCATATTCCCCGGCAGAACCGGTCTCAAGACCTGGACATTATCCGGAAATACCAATCATGAATCCACAGCAAGAGCAAGTTTTCACCGCAGTCTTGATGCCAATCTTGCGTGTGGCATCGAATGTTGGCGACGACCAGGCAATGATTGATTGTCCGATCGACTCGTTGGAATCGAATCCAGCAGTTTCATGGAGCAAAGATGGGCAACATTTGGATCCGATCACAATGGATCGCTATGAAATTATGGATAATGGTTCGTTAAGGATCCAGAATAACATTGTTGGAAATGATCGAGGAATGTACTCTTGTTCGCTGCTGGATGATCCGTCCACAACTGGTACCGCCCAGTTAGAGGTTAATGGTAAAGTAACTTGTTTGAATGAATGAAGTAACTCGATGGAGTAATGCAAATTATTGATCCTCTCTTCAAGAACCGGCACGAATCGAGCCCGGACCAAAACGTGTCATAGCACAAATAGGCATGCCGATCTATCTGCACTGTAAATCGGTGGGCTATCCACCTGCCAAAGTAATTTGGTGGCATGATAATGTAATGCTTGATGCAGGTCAAAATAATGAAAAATATACGCAAGATCCCCGAAATAATTCTTTGATGATAATCAAAGTTGATGAAACGGATGTCGGCGTCTATACTTGTCAAGTATGGTTTTGTTAGCTTTTAGCACTGGATGTTAGAAATTTGAAATTTCTCCCCTCCCTTTTGCTTTAGGTTTTCAACGGTATCGGTGTTGGAGATCGTTCGGATACAGAACTCATATTGGACAGCAAACGTGGTGAAGGTGTTGATGAATTAGAAATCGTTCCTTATGATCCAAGCATGTTCCACAATCCGAATACCGATGTTAATAATGATGGCCAACCAGCCCAACCAAACATCGGTTCGGGTCGGAATGATATTTACAACAACAATAACATTAATAGCAATTATAATAAAAATTATAATCATGTTGATCAAGGTAGATTGAATGGATAGATTGGTAACCATATTATAATGCCCATTTTGTCTACTGTATAGATCCAATCATTACGAAAATAGTTTACTGGCCCAAAGACTATATGGTTGGATCGATGTTGCATATGGATTGTGTGGTGCGCAGCCAGCGCACTGGTCAGATAATTCCGGACGCCAACATTGTCTGGTACGTCAACAGTGATATACCGTTGTTGGTGGATCAAACCAACCATCATCATTACATGATAATGCCCAACAATACACTATTGATATATAATTTGACTCGTGGCGATTCTGGAGAATATCGTTGCCGGGCAAGCACAGGACCGCAAACCGATTCAATCGCTGCGGTCAGGCTACAGGTGGAAAGTAAGAATTTCATTGAAAAAGCTTAGAAAAAATCCTCCTAAACATTGTTCTTGTTTTGCAGACATTCGCATTGCGGACGAATGCCAAGATTCACCAGTGTTTGCCAATTGTGCAATGATCGTACAGAATAATTATTGCCGTAACCCGCATTATCATAAATTCTGCTGTCGTTCTTGTTTCATAGCGGAACATAATCAGAAATTACAGCGAGAACAATCACAGCAGAGAAGATAAATTTTAAATTATTGATAATGATGATGATCGATTTTCTCTTATAATTTTGGAATCAAATCACAATCAAATCATTTGATCAGAAAAAAAGAAACTTATTAATGAATCAATCAAAATTTAAATCTTATTTTACAAATATAAGACAATACTAACTGAATTTCATTTGGACAGTATTTCGTACAAATTTTCAATGAATTTTTCTTCACTATCCACCACGGCGGGTGTGGTATTTAAAAGGTCCAAAGCCCGATCCACTGTCTGATCATCTATGTGATGATTTATACGCTGTAATCTCTCCTCAGCATCCTAGACATCCAGAATGAACAGGATTAAATGATCAGGACTTTCGCGCCAAACAAGTATTTGAAATAAATCCCTTACCTTTATCAAATGTTCAGGCATTCCGACACTTTTCATCATTTCGATACCGAACGAATCAATCGTGTTACCGGTCTTTGCTTGGCGCGCAGTATAATGGATTATCAATTGATTATCATCAGAGAAACTGGCCTGCATTTCCAATCGCTCTACTTTGGGCAGTCTTACGCCTAAATTATGAAAATGTGTAGCGAACAGCGCATATGATTGCAACTGCTGAGAAATATGTTCGGTAGCCGATTGTGCCAAACCAAATCCATGATCCGTGGCGGTAGAACGGCCGAGTTCATCGATTAAAATCAATGAATCCGAAGTGGAGGATTTCAAAATGCCCGCCATTTCACACATTTCCGTCATAAATGTGGACATGCCCAGGGTTTGGTTATCAGCGGAGCTGATACGCGTATAGATCGCATCTACCAAAGATATGATGGCAGCACTGCAGGGAACATAAGAACCAATTTGTGCCATTAACACGCACAATGCCACCGAACGTAGCAATGTGGATTTACCGCCCATATTAGGTCCGGTGATCACGTAAAATTTACAACGATCATCCAATCGAACATCATTAGGAACGAATGATTCATTTTTGAGCATTGCCAAAATTGGATGTCTTAAGTCGATCAATTCGATCCGGTTGCTACCACGGGGCAGAATAGTGGGTCGGCACAATGGAAATGACGAATCCGAAGCAAATTTTGCAAAAGACAATACGACATCTAAAAATGATATATAGGATTCTAGCATGGCGATCTTGGATAATTCTGAGCGAAAATCATCTAACAAAGCTCCAATACAACCTTGGCTTATTTTTTCGAATTGTTTCTGCCATTCATTATACTCGTCTGTGATGTTTTTCGACAACTTGGTGCTAAATTTGAATTCTCTTTCGCTTGCTATCACCTGATATGTCATGGTTTTCGGTATTTTTGATTGATTTTTTTTCTCGGTTCGATAAAACCATCCTGTTTCTTTGTTTTGTTCTAACGAAATCGTTATTTGATATTTGCTTTGAATCATTTTTCGTTCTTGCTTCAATTTGTTCAGCATTTCTTGCTTGAATCGATCCAATTCGGCTAGTTTTGGAAACATTTTCACATTTAATAACAGCTCTCTGGTTTGTTCATATTGTTCAAGATCAAGTGCTTTGGCCAATTTCACATAAATACTGTTGGTATCAGCTATGGTTTTCAGCAGTTTAACAATCAACATTTGATGCATTGCTTTCGGAAACAGTTTTGCTGATTCTTGATCAAACAATTGCTTTAAATGACGAAGTTGTTCCATCAATATGTAAAGATTGAATAAATCTTTGATGCTATAGTGTACGGTAGTCAATTTTTTATACAATTTAGCAATGTCCGGAACTTGTGGCAAAATTTTCTCGCGTATTTTCATCGCAAATTCATTGTTTTGTTTGAAATATTCTACAATATCCAAACGATTTTCGATCGTATTCTTATCCAAAGATGGTTGACGAAGAAATTTTTCCAAAAGTTTTGTTCCACAGACCGTCTGGCAGTGATTCAATATTTGAAATAGACTATTTTTAGCTTTAGAATCGTGTTTAGGTGGAAACAAATGCAGATGTTTAATGGAGGATAAATCCAATCGGACACATTTGTTCGGATTAATTTGTTTGATGAAAAAACAACCGAATGGATATTTGGTTTCTTCCGTTTTCATCCGAGAGATCAATAATTTTTGCTTGGCAAGCAATGCTTTTAGGGGAATTAAAATTTGACTACCGCTTTTTTTCAAGATATCCTCAACTACATCTTTGGATTGTGGTAAAGAAAGATATCGAAGTACGTCTCCAACTTCTTCATCAATATGATCATCATCAGTAGAATATTTTCGTTCAAGTATTTGATTCTTACGCAACATTTGGCTTAATATTTTCTGATTCTCTGGAACCAAACATTCTTTTGGGTTGGATATCACCAAAACGCTTTCCAATTGTCGGTAACAATCATTATCTTGAAACGTGCCTAGAAAAATGATACAACCAACCGGATCGATCGAAGCAACATTTACAATGTGATCATCAGTAACATAAACTGAACTGGATTGGATGGATATTTTAACATCATCTTCATAGAGGATCGTTTCGAATGGTCCCAAACAACCAGGCGATGCTTCAGATTCTAATTTCCAATTTTTATTGGTAAAAGACTTTGGATTTTCTTTCGAATAGATTTCCACGAAATAATTATTCTCCACCAACAAATACCGGATCAATGATAAATAACGAGCCTGGCTGATGCAGGTGAATTTGATCGTTTTACCATCAGCATTTTTAGCTTTAATTTCTTTCAAACTTTCGGTGGTGTTTAAAAAATTCTTGCAAACATGTTCAGCATTATCATCATGAAGTGTATAATAAGTGTTTTGATTGAATAATCGGAATAGGTTTGGCTTTTTTGGCAAATTTGAGTAAAATTTGATGAATTCGGTATCGAAAACGACATCTGGAAAATGTTTCCCAGGAAAATCAATTAAAATTAATATGGATAAAATTAACTTACTCTCTTTAGTTGATGATTCTGCCATGGTTTTCATCATGAAAATTGATCGTTAAACAGAACTAAAATAGCGCCAAAAAACATCAACATCATCACATGGCCACACCAATAGCAATGTTCGATTGTTGTATCGATTGTTGTATCGATTGTAGACCTTTTTTAAAAATTTAAATTCCTATTCCTTTGTCTGGGAATATGTCCGCCTAATATTGTTAAATCATTTTTTAAATTTGAAACCTGGTTCGTTCTCTTTTCAAAGGCGGCACGTAGACAAAGACTTTTCCGAATAATCTAAAAATACCGAAACTATTTTCAAAATGCACTTTCTGAATGTGTTTGATACATTGCATCCCCGTAAGTATCCAAGCTACCATCTTTGGCAATCAATCGATCGATCATCCAATCGGAGGCAAGGTGTTGGTATTTGAAATATTATTTTTTTTGTCGATTAGAAAAAAAATGCATCAAATCCTGACGTGATCATGAAGAAAAGCCGCATCGTGTTCGGGATGATAATAATCATTGATCCCTTTCAACAACGCCAACCATTTACGTGCGTGCGTGTGTGTGTGAGATTTATGTGTGTAATTCTTTCAATCAACCATCAATACCATAAAACTATCATCATCATCATGATAATTCTTTTGGTATAAATATGTACTGGAAATAAATTTCGGAAAATTCATTCAAAAAAATTGTAATCCGATCGGTATCGAAGAAACCGCAACATGGAGAATCGTCAGTACATGGGCAATCCTTATGCTCCTTTCAATGATCAAGCACAATTCCGTCGACATGCGACAAATCACAATTTGTTACCAGCACAAACCGAACCACTGGATTTAAGTATGAAAAGATTGAAACCGACATCACCACAAACCAGAATCGATCGCGACCAACCACCACCGCAAGCGATTCCAAACTCCAAGCTCAAGGTTTCTTGGACACACACTGAACATCCAGAACAGTCAATCCACCTGCAGCCACTGGTGCCACCAACGCCTATCGCCAATAATGATATTCATATTTTGTCCCAGGAATATCTTCCATATTGGCCTTGGCGATATCCTATAACCACAAACGCTGCTCAAGGTGCTACCTTGGTCGGATATCCTAATTATCATCAAGCAAATCGAACATTATTGGATTCATCACCAGAGAATTTCATTGCACATTTTCAACAATTGCAAAAACAACATGAACATTCGTTTGCGCAATTTTTTGGATATCACCAATCCGAACCAACAGTGCAAACACCGATCCAACCAAAACCACCCACCAACACACCTTCGGTCATCGATCACACATGTCGTCATGTCCATCGTTCCTAATTCTACTGCCCAATATTCGATTCATTATTTGTTTCCTTAATAATGTTGTTTTTAAAATTTAATCTTATTGAAATTTTAATATGATCCAATTAATAAATCAAAATTCATAAAGATCATAAGCATCCAAGACATGTTTCCGATTGTTGTTGCTAGTTTTAGCATCATTCGTCTGTTGAAAGCCATGATCATCGTGATTATTGTTCTTGTTGTTGTTCGCATCCAAAGTTCTTTTCATATTGGCCATCATAGTTTTCGTGTCCAACAAGCCTAATGGTGGTAGTTTTTGATTAGGATTGTGATTTAAATGATTATTCGTACGTTCCATTATATTGTTTTCATCAATCACCGGAGTTGTCGATGCTAAGCTTGATCTTGAATGACTTTGGAGCTTTTTTTCAATCAATTCCGCCAATTCTTGAACACCAAGCGAAGATTGAGCTGTATCATTGGTATCCATCTGATTGGTTGTTGTGCTGGAAGTTGAGGCAATATTTTTACGCTTGGCCGGAATCGGAAGATTTTTTCCATCTTCATGAATTTCTCTGGGTGTCGTTCTACCATTACCGAAAATTTCTACATTTACCGCAGTTTTTTGCCTTGGTAAATTCGAAAGTGCCGATTGTGGCCGAAGGTGTTTCTCATCATCAAGTTTTCGGACCACTTCATCTACATCAGCTTGTTCTTCGTCCGAACTGGTGGTTGAAGATGTGCTGGTCGAAGATGATGGCGATGTGATCATCCCTGATTGATCTTCACTGTCATCCAGATAAATCTTTTCACCCAAAACACTACGATTATCAATGGTGGTTTGAATAAAATTCAAATCATCGCCGATTGTGAGTGAAGACGAAGATGAGGGAACAGAGGAGCTGGAGGACAATCGATTGTTTCGTCCATCATTCGAGGGGGCTCTGGTTTCCGGTTTTGTAAAATTTCCACTAGCAACATTGCCATTCTGTTTATTATGATCATCAACGTCATAGAATTCATTATCACTGTCCAAGGGGCTTATTATGAATTCAACAACTTCATCATTGAACGTGATTGAACGCTTCGATTGTTGCGGTTCTGGTCTTTTCATTTCATTGTTTGCAGCATTTTTCGTTCGCCCTTTTAAAATGGATTTCAAAGTTCTTCTGCTATTTTTGCAGCTATATTCATCAACGACGTCATTCTCTTCTTGGTGGTGTCCTTCTGATGCTTCCGTAAACGTTGGCTTGGATGGTTCGATGATTTCAGATTGCTTAATCGACGTCGATGACGATGAGGATGAGAAAGGCTGAGAAGATTTTGAAATTTTCATTTTCGATATTTCATCATCTTCATCATGAATGATAGATTTGATTTCGGGTGTCGATTTCGATTTTCGATCACGAATTTTCGCATCAATCATCAAACGAACCGATTGCTCGATTTGTACAAAATCATAATCATGTCTTGATTGGTGGATCAACAATTCTCGATCTTGATTCAAACGTTCCAAAGCCAATCGGAATGTATCATCATAATCACCATTGGTTTTATGCATCTCAATTAGCTCATCTCCTTCTTTCATATAGGATTTGATGCGACTTTCAATTGATTGGTGAATTTCGGATTTAGTTTGATTCAGTCTACCTTGATTCGATTCATTTCCGACATTTTTCTCCTCATCATTGATTTTTTGAACAGGATCATTCCGGTTTAGGGCGCTATCAATATTTTGCATCGATTCTTCCATCGATTGTTTCGTCCTCAGATGAGAATTTGAAGATGTCGAATTCGAATTTGAATTCGAAGCAATCCATTCTGGTGCTGGTTTTGGATCGACTAATTTCTTCACCGTTTTCTTGATCGAATTGTTTTGCTCTGATTGCTGTGGTCGCTGTTGTCTTTGTTCGCGTTTCGAAGTTAATTGCGAAATCAATTCATCACGTAAGTTTTGCTTCAATCTTTTTTTTTTATCTTCTTGTTTGCTCTCGTTTTCAACATTATGGTTAATATTACTGCCCTTCGTTTCAGAAACATTCTCATTACTTTCTATTGTATCATCCCCGACTATTTTTCGTGATGATATCAAACTGTTCTCAGTCTGATCTTTGGCGAAGATAGCTGGTTTATCAGCATTTAGTTCTACCGGCTGTTTTGTTCGATTCTTTTTCTTTTCCGATTCCTGAACGACTTCTTTCGAAGAGGTTCCACCATCTAATTCAGCATTGTTCTTTTTGGATTCCTTTGGTCCTGTTTTTCTATCCATTTGATCTTGTAATAATTGGATTTTTTTGATTTTATTCTCCAATTCTTTTCGTATAGATTGAACTCGTTCCTGAAAATCTATTTTCAATTCTGTTTCAAACGTTTTACGGGCCTGTTTTTCCTCTTCTAATTGCGATTGAGTTTTGACTAGTTTATCTTTCAGAAATTCAATTTCTCTCTGTAGCTTTGGTTCGTCGTTCCTGGAACGATTTTCGAACAAAGTTTTTTGTAGCTGCTGCTGTTGTAGTTGTTGTTGACAATATTGTTGGAACAAATGCTGGATAAAAGTCAAATTGGATGACAACGATGAGCCCAACGATAATGATGGATCCTCTAAGCTTGAAGTAAAATGTTTCAATTGTAAGTGCTTACCGAACGCAACAGAATTGTTGAACATTTTCGAACAATACAAACATTGTAAAGATTGGCGGACGGTTGTTGATGCGTTTATAGTTTGGTTTGATTTAGAATCCGAAGGCAATTGATCTAAATTCTCCAAACTATTATCTTCTTCATCCGCAACCTCTGCACCATTCTGAAAAAGATGATTATTGATATTGGTTGGGTTGTTGATGGGCCTTTCTAACAACGATAGCGATGATCCAGTATAATTGTTGGTATTTGTGGCAGTCGTAGTTATCGTCATTCGACGATAAACAATCGCTTTCTGTTGTAATTGTAGCAATTTACGTAATTTTAGGTTTTCTTGTATTAAATTTTGATGATTGTCAACGCTAGTTTGGCTTAATGTGGGGGCCGCACGATCCATTTCCAAGCGTTTTACATCGGCCAACAGAAAATCAATTATGGTTTGACATAATTGTAGAATTTTTGCCAGGGTTAATTCTAATTCTTCTTTATCCTAATGTTTTAGTATTTAGCAAGAAACGAATCGTTTAAGCTATAGCTCGATTCTAGTGAAATCGAAATACTGCTTACCTGTTCAACATCATTGGAGTTCACTGAAGTTTTGTGATGTGCTTGATCAAAATCAATGGCAATTATTGACCGAGCAATATCATACAATTGTGCATAGGAAATTGTTTGATTATTTGAATTGGTCGATTTGGTTCCAGACGCTGCCGACGATGGTTGATTCCGGGTACAATCAATCAATTGTTTATCTAATTCGGTCAGATTCAAACGATTTATGATCGAAAACGAATCAGGCTTTGCTCGCCGATAACTATCACTGGTCAACGAATTGTTCTTCATTTTTTCATTCATTTTTTATCGGCACCGAATTATCTGGGAAAAGAAAAGAAGACGATTGACCCGGTTCCATTTGGTGAGGGACGCGAAAAATAATGTTAAGAAAAGATTTGTTGGCCAAACAAACAAGCTCGACATTTACCCATTTAACTTTCGGGTATCCATGACAACCTGGTGACTATTTTTTTTATTTGTTTTGATTCCAACAACACCGGGAACTAAACACTATCATCTCTTTGAAATCATATGATTGTATGTTCAACCGAAGTGCCTAGTACCGATCATTGCCGTATATTTCACATATCCGGGTTTTGAATGAGGATTTTAAATTTGCCCCTCTTTTCGGCGACTATTTCCACTACTCGTAGATAACCTATGTGGAAATCTCATTTGTCACATTGTTGTGATTTTTTTTTCCGAAAATTTCAAATGTTTTTTCTCCAAATTCCCAAACGATCATCTCTGTTAAAAATTTTCCGACAAATATCTAACCTAAATTATCATTTTCAACATGTGCAAAATTGTTGCACCGAATCAAAACTCCAATTAACGTTGGCCATCATCAAGCCGCACATTTGTAAACATCCAATCATGTTGGAAGAAATTCGTAATATAATTCTTCAAAATAATTTCCTTAGCATCGCATCCACTCTGATCCGTATGGACCGAACACAAGCACAATTGTTTTACAAAGAACATCAAGGTATGTTTATCAAAGGCTATTGATACCAGTTTGAAAAAAAAATTCTGTTCTATTCAACAGGCAAGTTTTTCTACGATCGGTTAGTATCATTAATGACCAGCGGAGAATCCTGGGTTCATATTCTGGCTCGAGAGAATGCCATTAAAAGATGGCGTGAAATCTTGGGTCCTACCAAAGTTTACAAAACACTGCTAGATCACCCGAACACTGTCCGTGGAATGTTTGGCTTCACGGACACTCGCAATGCATGCCATGGTTCCGATTCAGAGATGAGCGCACGGAAAGAGATTGAATTTTTTTTCCATAATTTCCCCTACGATAAATGGTATGAAGAAAAAGAGCCAATTTGGAGAAGAATTTTATTGAATACAGATATTGAAAATGATGGAACAGAGAAGATATTGTTCAACGAAAAGAAATTCTGTCATGAAATTATTGTCGTTTAAGTGCAAAGAATCAACGAACAAAATGATGAAATTGGTCAAGAAAAATCAAGTTTGTTTTAGTTTTGTATGACTTTTTTTACAAAAAAAAGTCATCAAATTCACCTTATTCATAGAAAATTTTCTTCGGTGTTTGGCTTTGATCACGAATAGTATCACCAAAATAAACTGTCATGGTTTTGATTTTATTGAAGATCATATTCTTTTCCAATTCAACCATCCGAAACTGCTGCGATGGTCTGTTCGGTTCAGTTTTGTAAACCATTCCACTTAGAAGTTTCAACTCACTTTCATCGAAATTTCTTGGTACCAACATTATCAAATTTTTGGTCAAGTACCGGGATGCATGGTCACAAATTTCGAAACCATTCGGTTCCATATGATGCAATGAATATTTTTTCTTTTTGATATAATCTGGCCCACCCCATGGCGGGCTGAAGAAGCAAAAATCAATCAAATCACGAAAATTTGAATGCTTGGTGATTTGGAAAAAATCGCCAATGATGAATTCAATTTTATGTTCGCATTCATAGATTCGGGCATTGTGTTTGGCCATTTCAATCTTTTTTGGATCAATATCGATTGCGTAGACTTTTTCGATTGATGGCCTCAGGGCGAATTGTATGATATTTCCACCAGCACCACAAAATGGATCCATTGCAATGAATTTTTGGGCGGGGTGTTGTTGCAAAAATGTTTGCTCTACACGTTGAGCGATATGTTGGGCAATGGCTTCCGGTGTCACCGAATACCATGATTCGTGATCCATTTTAACACCTTCATTAAAACGCTGGAACAATATGAACCTTTGACGCCAATAAATATGCATTCGTAATTTTTTCTTTTGTTTTTGATTACTTGGATTTTTTACTTGCTTTGCTTTCCAATTCACATCATCATTGGAAAATTCAGATTCTTCATCACCTTCCTCTGCTGACGATTCCAGGGCAGAACTTTCCGGGGAAACCATCTCTGCTTCTACAACCGCCGCTTTACATTCTTCGTCCGCACCTTCGGTTAAACTCGTCATTGCCGTATCGGAGAGATCATCGTGATTATCGTAGCTAGAAGTGGACAAAATCATTGATGGAAATTCATCAACCATTTCATCAATATCGTTGTCTAATTCTTGTTGTGTTATAGCCGCTGCTATTTTTTCTCTCATCGTGTTCAAACTTGATTGAATCAGATCGGCGCGTTTTGGTGGAGGTAAAAAATCAAAATCATTATTGACGACATGAAATTGATTATAGCTATGATGAGTAAGATGATGATTATTATGGTTAGTTTTATTATGAAATATTCGATCATGATGATGCTGTTGTCTCTTCTGACGATTCTTACGTCGATACTTGGCTCTTTTCGTCTTGGCGCTGGAAAATTGCGTTGGCAATCCTAATCGTTGCATTTCAAGATTTTCGAACAAGGAAATATTGCTTTCATCACAATGTTGAACGGCCGTTTTGGTGATGATTATACCATCTTCGACATCTATTGAAGCTCTCATATGTTCATCATTGGACATTATTTACTCTTGGGAGAGTCAACTTTCAAAAAAAATGATTCAATTTTCGATTTGAGTTGAGCTAAACTTTTTGCCTTTAATTTTTTTTCAGAATTCAATCAACAAAAACATGTGTTAACTGTCTGTTGCTCCCTCTGTGTGCAAAAGTTTTAACCATCCAACTGGTCATATGATTTTTGGCAAAGCATTTAATCTGACGATGGTCAAGTGATGACACTTTTTGATGTTTTGAAAAAATCATTGACTTTAATGATGATGAAAAAACAGGACCTTTTTATTAAACCATTAGTGGTGATTATTGGTGCTACCGGTTGTGGGAAAACAAAACTTTCGATTGAATTGGCCAAACATTTCAATGGTGAAATTATATCGGCCGATTCGATGCAGGTAAAAGATTCAAATGTTTCGAGAGAAAAACGTTTTCGATTTTTTTTCGATTCAGATGTACAAAGGTCTTGATTTGGCCACCAACAAAGCGACCATAGAGGAACGCCTAGAAGTTCCACATCATTTGATAGATATGATTGATCCTTTGAAACAATTTACTGTTTTGGATTTTCAAAAGTTGGCTCTAAATTCTGTAAGCGAAAAAACGAAACAAAACAATCCTTGATAATTGGTTTGAATTTTTCTCCGAACAAAGATTGAGTCAATTTTATCCAGGCAAAAATTTCCAATAATTGCTGGCGGAACCAATTACTACATTGAATCCATTCTCTGGGATACCTTGGTTGGATCGAAATTGATCGGCGAATTCGAGGGTGATTTAATAAACGATGATGAACCGGCTAAACAATTGCCAGAAATAAAAACGATCGACGATTTGATGCAAAATAAAATCGATTATAGAAATCTAAAATCGGTTTCCGACCAAAAACTTCATGATTTTTTGACCGAAATTGATCCCCGATCAGCGAAAATTCTGAACGTTCACAATCGACGGAAAGTTATTCGATGTTTACAAGTTTTCCAACAAGCTGGAAAGCCAATGGCGCAAGTTCTTGAAGAACAAAGATCCAAAGGTTCAAGACATGGTGGTCCATTGAGGTTTAAAAATTCAATCATCCTCTGGCTTGATTGTCAGAAAACTGGTAAGTTAATGGGCTATTTCTCGTAAGACGGAATAAACCAAAATCAAATTTGAACCAAGTTCTCAATGCAAGATTAGACGATCGTGTCGATAAGATGATCAAACAAGGTTTGATTGAAGAGTTGACTCAATTCCATCGTGATTACAACGCACTACGTTTTGAACAAAACAGGTGATTTGGTCGATTTGATTTGTTTTGATTGTTAATTTGTTTTTTCTTAATGTTTCAGAACAGCTGATTATACTGAAGGAATATTTCAAGCTATCGGTTTCAAAGAGTTTCACCAATACTTATTGTTGTCGGAAGAACAGCGTCAAACAGATCAAGGGAAAAAGAAGCTTGAACAGGGAATCCGGTTGCTCAAACAGCGCACAAAATCGTATGTCACCAAGCAATTGAAATGGGTCCGAAGACGATTTCTTTGTGATTCAACTGTAAGACAAGTGCCCAACATTTATCGTTTGGACACTACTGATACGAATCAGTGGAATTCAAATGTGCTAGATATATCGGTTTATATCGTCGAGAATACTCTTAAAGCTTTCGATTTGCACAAACAAAGTGATAAACAAAAGATATGGGACGAAATTCTGAATCCTTTAAAGGCTAGAATCGAAAAATCCGAACAAGACGATACTGAAGATGATTTGTTTATATCTGGTCAATTTGAATGCCCTGTTTGTAAAATAACTTGTAGTGGTGGTAAATCATTTAAAGAACATCTTGCTTCTAAAAAACACTGGTACAATCAAAATAAATCAAAAAACTCGAATGTCGCAGAACAAAAACCATTATAAAATCACCGGTTATTTTATTATGTGAGCTATTTCTTCTTTTTTGCATCAATTTCATCATCATTTTTCTTACTGTCAATCAATAATTTCAAATCGATTTTGAATTGTAGCAATTCATGATCGGTAATGTAACGGACTTTTTCGTGCTGTTCTTCATGTTCATGGATTGATAATTGAACACCAGCCGGTAAGGAACGATGGACCACCTCGACCAACAAGGACATGATTCTGGAGCTAATTTTTTCGATCTGTAAATTGCGCTCATAAAGATTTAATTCGTATTGATGTTGAACAACATGGGATTCTGGTTGCAAAGTTTCAATTTTGGTAGTGGTGTTTGGAGCACACCAATATTTAACCACCGAAAGCCCCAAGCGATTGGATAACCGGTGCAGATAAGATCCATAAGACTCGAGTACAGCAAAATCATGAGATCTGATCTATTGGAAGTTGGAAAATGTTCAAGAAAAACTATAAGAACTTCGGTCTTACCTGAATATTTATCAATTTATAGAATGGAATCTGCGGTTTAAGATAATCCAAATACTCTGGTTCGTGAACCCCTTTCAAATAAAAACTTGATGCGAAACATTGATGTTTGAATACGTTTTTTGATGCTGATAATAAATGTCTTGAAATCTCAGTTAATTTTGGTAACATTTTGTATTTATCGAGATCGTTTTTCAACGATTCTTTCACCTCGAAACATGTGATAATGCACTGCAGTCACAACACTAGTGTCATCTGGTGGCATCGGATTAGTAATGCCATCTGCCAGCGAAAATTGTAACTAATACAATGACGAGTGCTGCCATCCAGGGATCAAATTGTACACTTTGAATGGTTTGAATTCATGATTTGAAATTTAAAAAAAAACTTTTTATTCCTTGAATGAATGAATGAATAATTCATAAAATAATAATGATTATGATAAATATTGATTTTTTCAATCAAAATCATAAAAACATGATATAATTCGACTTGGATGGTTTTAAGACTGTGATTATCTTGAAGGTTACGGATAAATTTTAGAAGTTACGAGTAAAACAACACAAAGACCAAATCCTAGGACAACATTTACCGGCAGCTCTGTGATCTAAATCGATCTCCTCATAATCATATGAATCGTAGTAATAAAGATCTTTTAATTTTTCACTTTTAAGCCTTTGTTTCTCTTTGCTGGTGGCCGATGATGATGAGGTACTATTATGGCTTGAACCAGAGCCAGAAGATGATAGTGATGATGCTAAACGCTTGAAAACATTGGAACATTTTCGGTTTCTTAGCTCTGTTACGCTTGTGCTCATCATCTGATGGAACATGTCCAACATGGATTTCCTATGAGATGATGTAAATGTTGGCGCTAGATGCTGGTGCTGTTGTTGGCCATCTTCACCATGGTGATGATTCAAATTTTTGAATAGTTCATTCGATGAATGAATGGATGAACAGGACGATATTGACGAACGGGATGATTCTGTTGATGATAATGATGAAACGATTGAATCAGATTTTATTACTTTTCCACCATTTAGTTGTTTACTTCGTTGTTCTTTTTCTTGTTGTTTTCGCTGTTGTTTCATCATTTTCAATGTTTTCGATGGTAGGAAAAAGAATGATGACGATCGAAGTGTTGTGGCCAAATTGGTTTTGGTCATTGGCGGCCGTGTTGGAGGTTGTTGCGATTGTGATTGGGTGGAGTTGGTCCCGTTGATGGGTTGAAATATCGATCGGTTATGGATCACCACCGGTGTTGGCGGAGCAACTCGGGATCTGTACATGATTGGACCCAACGGTGCTCCTGGAACAGCGGCATCAGCAGTGGCCACTGTGGTTCCATAAGGTGTTTGATAGCAGGCGTATGGATTATGATTGTAAATCATCGTTTGCTTGTATCCATAACAACCACTGTAATCATATGGCGTTGGTATTGATGGCTGGTTCGATGATATTTGCGGACAAGGACTAGTAGAAGAAGAATAAGACGAACAAGAACATGATAATTGTTTGGCTGATGAAATGATCTGGGTCTTAGTCTTCTGTTTGTGAGAAAAATGATGGCAATGATTCGCTTTCGATTTCATCACACTGATTTTGGGATGATGATGAAGATGCTTGCGGTGTTCATCCGAATCGATCAGCCCGTCTGATGGTAATGTTTCATCATGAAAACCTTGGTCATCTTCTGGATCGGAAAATAATCCTCCAGCAACAACACTGGAACTATGGCGGGATTTAGTTTGGTGGGAACTTTTTGTCGAAACTATTAACGGTGGTGGTGACTGGAGAGATTTTTCAAAAGTTCCACCACCCTTCTTCATTATGATGTTTTTTCTGGACACTTTTGGCGACATGATCGGTGATGGAAGTGGAGAAAATGTGGTTAATTTTGGTTGAACCAAAGGATTTTCCACATATTCATCATTTTCGTGGTATATTTCGCAATCGTCGTCCTCCTCCTCCTCCTCCTCCTCCTCCTCCTCATCATCATCATCATCATCATCGTTATTCCTTGAATTGGCCGCTTCTTCGGCTGCCTCTGATTTCAATGCTTCCTGTGCGGACAGTTTGGTCAACGATTTTCGCCAACCAACCAACTTTGCATCAGAAATATTGGCCATTTTGGTGGGCATTGTGGGAACAAAATGTCTGCGTCCATGATAATAGAAATCCTGATAGATCATCGAATCATGATTGGCTCCTCCTTGACTATCACCTCCATTATGCTTATATGCCCCATAGTTATAGTCATTTGGGCATGTACTGGCTATGGGAGGAGTTTGTGATCTACCACCATTGGCTACAATCATGTTTTGAGGACCGATCTTTGTAAAGCTTTTATAGTGTTTTGGCTTTGAATCATGATTTTTATGTTGTGTATGATGGCAGTGCTTTTGATGCTGATGATGGCGGGCATGGGCGTGGTTATAGCGATGGTGTTCTCCTTTGTGAAGACGTGATTGATTTTTTTGATATTCCAAGCCTGCTATTATTGCTGTATCAAAAACTTCCTATAAATCATAGGAGAAAGGACAAACCCCCAAAAAAAGGAAAATTTAAGCGCGTCGCTGATAAATTGAAAAACCTATATACGTACCTTGAGGTTTTTCTGTGTCAACGCAGAACATTCAATGTAATCGATGGCGCCTAATTTTTTCGCTATACTTTTGGCATAATCAGTTGAAATTGGTTGCTCACCGATAGAATCCAATTCGATCAACACTTTAACATCATGTCGTAGATCACATTGTGTACCGATCAATATAAATGGTGGCATTGAACGGGATGATGATAATTTTGCGCCTTTCCCACCATCACTACCATTGGTGATGGTTCTACGAATTTCCGGCAGCCATTTTTGTCTTATGTTACGGAAGGACCGTGGCGATACCACCGAGAATGAAACTAGAAATACATCCGCATGATTATAGCACAGTGGGCGTATTGAATCAAAATCATCCTAGGCGAAAGGGAAACGGAAAGCGACCAGTGAAACAAAAATTAAAGTCAATCAATTAGTGTGAGGCAAACAAAAGCAATAGAACACGTACGAGCGCGCGTAAAAATAGAATCAATCAATCGATCAATGGTTTTGATGAACCGAAACGAGAAAAGTATCGAGATCGACACAAAATACAATCAATTGAGCCACACAAAACATCTGTAAATGGTTCTTTACAACCACCAACACCAAAATAAGCTTCAATAAGCTGAACAATACAATACGATACAATCTCTACAATCGATCGAACAACCAATCAACCAGAAGATTGGTTCCAGGTAATTAATCGTTAGTTGGCTTCTTCTTCTTCTCCTTGGACTTAATCATTAGCATCTACATCATCATCCTAACGGTTTTGTTCTATTATTTGATGTAATTGTGATAGTAGCCGACAGGTAAATCGAATGAGAATGAGAAAGATAGGGAGCGAGGATACAAATAAGCTAACAACGACATCGATGATGAAAATGATGGCAACAAGCATTAGAAGCCATCACCATTGGCCTACAACCTAATGAAAGAGAGCTGAATAGAAACGAAAAGAAAGACAAGCATTCTAGCTCCTAGCTGCATCCATCAAATGATCGATTGATGATCAACAAATGAAACTTGAAGAAAAAATGTATGGTATGGTGTGTGTGTGTGTGTGTGTGTGTGTGTGTGTATTGGATACGCACATCATATCGGTCAATCATAATGGTTAATATATGTCTATAGGCTTCCATTATCATCCATACACGGTTTAGGATCTTTTTTTAGTTATTTTCAGACCGGTTACACTCTTTCTCCTCACCCGGTTTCTCCCAGTTGCTACATCTCCCACAAAAGCTCACCTGTACCTTTGAGAAAATCGCCTAAATCCACCACCGTCATTCACATCATTTATAAGTGCAAAGAAACTGACCATCGGCCAGTCAATCAATGGATGTTATTTCATTCTTTAAAAGCTTTATGTTTCATTGATGTTATTGTTGAAAAACTCTTCTTGACCATCATCGCCATCAACAGCAGCACGATGTTTGTCAGTTAGTTGGCCAGCTTCAACAACAGTAATAAGGTGGTTAGGCTACTACCAAGATCGGTGTTCGTTTTTCTGGTCGATTGGTTGTTCATGGATTGAATTTTCAAATGTACGATGCGAATATCGAAAAAACCTAGGGCCAAACGCTAATTATACCTTTCTCCCTTGATGCCCGCGAAGAAGGATGATCCGTTGAACAAAAGGTAACACATATGATAATGAAATATGATCTTAATTTTATTATCTATGAGCTTTCTCTCTATCATCTCTATCTCTCGGCGTTTCTGATTTGGATTCATTTCAAAATCAGTGCTTCAAGGCCTTGAGGCTTTGATCAAGAACTTGATTGAAACTAGATTAAGCGATTTAAATGACCCCATCAAATTGCTGATCAAGGTATCGAATGTCAACCAGTTAATCAATAATTAACCGTTAGGCCATCAACACTAAGATGCTTGATCAATGCACTGAAATGATCATCATCATTGTTCAGCACATGAGGAAAAATCCTACAACTCTTCCTTCACCTCTTCTCTTTGATTGATTGATTTTCTATCGAAGTTCGAAAACTAGGACGATAGATCCGGCAATCGTGAATTGAAAAAAAATTGTGCATTACAACCGAATACCATCAAAAGGAATTAAGAGGAGAAAAACACCAATAGTAGCATCATTGAATACCAACAAATAAACAGACAAAAGAAAAACGTGACCCCATGCATTGGTTTGCATGTGTGCCCATTATCCGAATCCAAATGACCACTTTTTGGATTAGAAGAGAGAAAGAAAGAAATCAAACAGCTATTCCATCTTACATTCGAATAGAGAATATTACAAAAAAAGATAATGATCGTTAATTGATGAAATTACAATTCACTAAACACTAACACACTAACACACGAATGTATTTGATTCCAATGTTGCATAATTACCATTACCATTATCACCGGAAAGACTGATCCAATTATTTATCTATCGATCATCCAGACAAATAAGGACAGAGAATAAAACAAAATCAATAGATCAAAAATCCCAAATTTGTATCAGTGTTTGAAAATTTAAACAATGTGTTCACGAACATCGATGTGCGCACGTCCAACACAATGGTATTTTTTTGTGTTGGTCGCCGCTAGATGGCCTTGTTTTCCGCTAGATGGACAAATTTCAAACGCATTCCATGGAACAGGTGGAAAAATTTTAATTTATTTTATCCCACTCAATATGCTTGAGGATTATGTCTGTTGTTGGTTTGTTCTAGTTCCAAGCTGGGAATTATGCAGCAAGTACCTTGGATATAACAATCTAACTTTGAGCTATATGTGCGTATGTGATGGAACCTTTTTTCACGATTATTAATAATTTATATAAATAAAAAATGTGCTGTAAAACAATTTTGGACTATATTTTTGTTGCTTTTTAACTTCCAAGCTCCCTCTATTTCGTGGGTGTGAGTGTGTGTAAGCCAGCGAGCGAGCTAACAGCTTAACACAGAACAAGCGAACTTCCGAAAAAAAAAGAAACAACGGGCTGGCCAACTTGAATAAAATGAAGCTTGCTTGAGAAAACAAAAAGAGCAGAAGAATAATCCAAAGATAAGATGATTGGCGTCCGCATGCAGGTAAACCAAAGGAGACCAGGTAGATCTCTCTTTGATTTATTTACGGAAGGGGGCCCGACGACTTTTGGCTCCAATGCCATATAAACTGACCAGCTAACCAACAATTGTATGTATGTGTGTGTGTGTGTTAATGGTTGAATACTTAGCATCCAAACATCTTAAGATGTTTCGGGCTGTTAACTAGGTTGTGTTGGTCAATACCTGAACAAAACAACACAATCGGTACTGCTTTGAAAGTAGTTGCTGTTGGAAAAAAACACTTAACAACTTTATCGAAATAAAGAAAACGTTATAAGAAAAAAATACGAGAAAATCTTTTGTTCGTGTGTACGGATGTGAAAATGTGTATTTATTGGTGAAAATCACGAAATCTTCCTTGTTGTCTACCGCCATCGCGATGTTCTTAAATTTTGTAGAAAAAAAAAAGATAAGATTCGAACAACGATGCACGCGGGATACTGCTGTTTGTTGGAGCATCACCACCAGGCATAATTGGAGAATCCAAGATTCTCATGAACATTGTCAGGCGTCTTTGAAGTTTTAACAAATACAATGACCAGATTATCGTTTGGCCAACGACCGCGTCAAACAAATGATTGAAATACAATTATCGTTGTTCAATTGGATAATAATAATGATGATAATGGTGCCCTAGAATCCATAATTATCTATAGTCTGGGTCTGTCTCTCTCTGTGCCCTGGTCTGAGTGATGTGGAGACGAGAAAAAAATGCAGTAACGTCCAGGTCGTCATAATTGTTGCGGCCGTTGTTGTCTGATTTCCTGGGCAACAACAGACAATAAACAGCACACAGCTCATGCAAACATCCGGCAAAGAGCGCGATGTAAAGAGAGAGAGAGAGAGGGAGAGTCAGAAATACTCACATGCAGAGTGACTAACTACCTGTGGACGACCTTTGACACACCTGTTACTAGCCAACCATCCAAACAGGTAAATGAGCAAACTAACACCAGACATACACATCAATCAAACACAAGACACAGGATGAAGGTTTGTTTGGTCGACAAACAGAAGATCAAACCTAACTGCAGCTGCTGGCCAGGTACGTTTGAAAACTCTTGGTCTTATTTGTGTTCATGTTATCTTGGCTTCATGGTTTCTAAGCTAATCGGATAAATGATCATCGCCAAGATAGGGACAAAGAGCTTTTGTTTGTCCAGGTAAGTCAGGGATTCCCTTGGCCCAAGGTTCAAGTTCAACCAATGTGTTGATCTTTCCAAGCAAAATAAAATACACGGCCTGAATCACCGGTCTTGACCTCAGAGAAACGATGTCTTAATCGCTTTAGAAGCTATTTCTCTCTCATTCAATATTTACCACCACTGTTTGATTGATAATAATAATGGTAATAAGCTTAATTTGGTTTGCTCATCATGAAGATGTTGTTTTGCCAAAATACATTGCCGTAAAGCGAATACCAGAGAGTTTGATGGCCAAAGGTCAAGGAATTTGCCTTAGAAGTGTTCTATCAAGATATGTTCGAGCACCGCTGGCTTGGTTACCTGAACATTGTTGTTTCGCAATGATAATTAAGAGCACCGAAAGTGTAAGTAGAGCACTTGCCTCGCTGGTTAGCGCAGCAGTTCCATTTAATAAGCGAGGAAGCAGCGACAGATTTACATAAAATCCAGATCGACAAAATAAAAAACAACATGCAACATTAATTCAGGTTGCACTGGATTCGAAGGTCAAAGATCTTTCGCTCTTACTCTCACATTTTTCACGGAGGAAAGCCGATTTTCGATCAGCAGAAAAATGGTCGGGAACGCTTCAAAAAGTACAAGAAGCGAATGATAAAAAATAGTGAGCTTAAACTGTGGTCTTTTTCTGAGAGGATCTAGGTCTCAAGCTAGGAAAATCTGGGCATAAATTACGCCTAGCCTTTTCCTTTGCTGGCAAGATTTAAGGCAGGGTAGTTTAAGAAGTTTAAGTCTAAGCAGTTTAAGAAGCCCTGCCTTAGAGCCACATCATCATCGCTTTCATCCTAAACACTAAAAAGAGCTACAAATTGTAACTGAGAGGAAGCTAGGATGGTTGAGAACGTATACTCCTCCTTCTATTTATTTTGTTTCTGCTGTGAGGCCACATTATAGGCCCATTGATCGGCTTGACTAACATTTGAACTTGGTTTATAGGGATGTGGTTTAATTTTGAAATACATATAGAAGTCCCTTATAACGGCAGTAGTCTCACGTTCTTTTTTCAAAAAATCAGCCAATCACCATCGATTTCGGTCGAACAACCTACAAAATACACTAGAAACAGTCGGCTACTGTATGCTGTAGTTATTCGAACCAGATGAACTGTGATTGGTCAATTTGACATCACTCATTCACATTGTTGAAGTCTGTTATAAAGGAAGAGCTACAAGTCGAGTCAAGGTCCGAAATACAAATTGAATCGAATTGTAACACAGAGAAAGAGAAAGAGAAAAAGAAGGAGGAGAAACTAGGATGATTGAGAACGTATCTTCCTCCTTACGAGATAGTTATTCTAAAAAGGGTTTAGCTAGGTCGGCCATGGGTTGGGCATCCCTGTTTAAAGGTGTGCAGCGCTTTTTCCAAAGTGTACAAAAGGAAAAGGATTTTCGCACTAGGCATATGTGTGGGGCGGCACAACAAGATGCTATTGTTATAGTATTTTGCGTTCCATGTGGACATGCATGCAGGGAAAAAACAAGCAACTTACCTGGCCGGCAGTATCACAAAGCTGAAGTTGACATGGCTTGTTGTCGATCGTGACCAAAACTATGGAAAAAACAAAAAAAAAGAAACAAATTAAGAATAATTATCAAATATTTTAGCCTTTAGCATGCGAAACATCTTTGGGTATTATTAGTAGAATTATGATATAATTTTCAGCTAAATCATCATGATAATAATGAGCATCTTAGGATTATTATCATCAATACACACAAACAGAATTGACCTGAATAATCCCACCTTGGCTATGGTGATTAAGATAATACAGGTAATGACGATGGAAAAGCCGGTAATGATCGGCAAAAGATTACTGGATCTCTCAAAAGATGAAAAAAGTGGTCAGTCTGACCTTCACGGATTGTACCCGAGAAAATAGTATCCGTTGATGATACTTTCGTACAACTGAACCCCCCTTAAACATGCTCATTATTCGCATGAAGACATTGATGGTAGGGGAAAGGACCATGCAAAATTAAGTGATGGTTTGGTTGGTGGACAATTCTTTTCTTTCTCTGACGAATAAACACGATCAAAATACGGAAATCTGAACCATTAACACACCGACTGAGCGACACAGGATTGACATACACACACACACATATACACATTTAGACAATCCTTTGTTTGTTCCGTTATCCCGTTGCGTGTGTCAGTCAATGTAAAGGGGCTATGTAAGTGAGCCACTAAGTTAGTCAGTCATTCAGGTTGGTCCAATGGTGGTTGATGATGGTGGACTTTTTTACCCGTGTGATGGCCGCATCCATTGCCACCACCACCTGATCCATCCATCCATCCATCCATCCTTCCATCCACCTATCTATCCATCCCAATGCAAACCATCCATCAAAGCGAGGAAACACAAAGAAAACGAGAAAAAAAACCTTAATGGTCGTATCGTCTTGAATCTTCGTAAAAACGGAACAAACAAACGCACACAAGGGATGTGCCATTGCATTGATGATGAATTGTACAAACAAACAAGAAAACGATTTCCTTCCATTTGAATGATTTTTGTGTGTTGTTTGGTGGCCCAGTAAGCGGTAGCAAGCGGAATCTAGTATAACGAATGCGGAAATGCTTGTTCAATAAAATTCGATGAATTGGAATTACGATCTTTTCGTGATGATGCTTTCCTTTCAGGAGAAAAAAGGGTTAGAATAACCACCAATAAGGAGCGCCTAAGGATGTGTATTGGTTTGTTCGAGATCGATTTATTGGTGAATCACTTCGATAATTGTACTACCCTACTACCTGGTCGTCTTTCTGACCGGAGCCTGATGGCAAACAAGCGACCATAATCGCGGACGATTATCATTAAGATGATGGCGATTATGATAATGATGAGCTTAATCCAATTAATTCGGCGGCAAGCGATTCCTCGGAGATCATGGTCGGATTGTCGATTTCCACCGGGAGAACAACTTTGAGAGAACACACAAAGCAGAACAGAAAAACAAGCTAATTGCCACCGTGGACAGCCAACCATCTAGGTAAGCAGCCTTCCAGACGGGTGAAGACAGACCAACTGTCAACGAGTAGTGGTGTTTAGGTTGGATTTTTTTCCGGAACAAAAACAACGATATCACGAACATTAAATATAAAATATAAGAAAAAAAGAAAACCCAACCCATTGAACCAAAACAAACAGGAAGAATGTGAACTAGTACAAAGATATACACAAGAGATTTAGCTCGATATATAAGTTCTTGATTTGATTTGATCAAGATTTTGTATTCAATGGAAAGGTTTTTCCGGAATCTACGAATGTTCTCCTCTCCTATCTCTTTGACCATATTGATTGATTCTGCGATCTTGTACTAGTTCATCATTCTAGTTTTTCAACCCTTTGAAAGCGCGGCGGCCAACATTTCGGTGACAGTAAAAATGTTATTGACCTTAAGCTCATGGTGGCTAGCATTGTTTTTGGTCATACAATGATACTCTCGTTTGTTTAGAGCGGTGGTAATGGTGAGACTTTGATAGGATTCGGGAATCAATGACAAAAAAACCGCCAAACCGATTTTTGGTTTGGTCACACACACTGAAAATCATTGTCATTATCAATAAGATGCAGATCAAGACAGAGAATTTCCAATCTGTGTATGTATGTGTGTGTGTGTGTGTACGGTTAATCTTTTCAAGTGTTTAAGGCTTTTTCCCACGTTTTGACTATCATCACTATCAATGCTCCAATTATCTTCATCTCTTTCGGGTTTTCGCGGACATCGATGGGAATTCGTTGGCAACGAAATGATCTCAACAGCCAACTAGTTGACCATCGTGTTTAAGTTTGGATATAAAAA
Source organism: Amerodectes protonotaria (assembly GCA_025882695.1). Classification (NCBI taxonomy): domain Eukaryota; kingdom Metazoa; phylum Arthropoda; class Arachnida; order Sarcoptiformes; family Proctophyllodidae; genus Amerodectes; species Amerodectes protonotaria. The sequence goes on along the minus strand of JAOZJS010000024.1, from coordinate 100,112 downwards.
GCATGGTTTCGAAATAATTATCCACTTTTGTGAAGTGATGAATCCAGCAGCATCAAACGATGCTGAATAGAATGAAGACCAAGATGATTTGGTAACAAACGGGAACGTATTAAAAACTACTTTTCGGTACACAAAAAAGACTGTCGGGTAATGGGGATTATGATGAGTTTTCAAAAAGATTTTTCAAAAAACAACAAAAAGGAAATATCAAAAAAATGATGATGACAATGTTTATTTCAAAACAAGAATTTTCCCGAACGTTTCGAAACAACCGAATTCGGGTTTCAGAGTGAACATTCAAGCAGGATTTTATCTGGACAATATTTCTTTTTTTAAGGTTAATGATTGTTCTACCCTGAGCAACGTTAGTTTTTGGTAGGGGAAAGGGGGTCAACCTTGTCGGGTACTCGGACATTTCATGAGAATGGACATCATGCAGACTGTTGTCCAGTGAAAGCGTAGCATATTTGAAATGAAACAAAAATATTTTTAAATATTCATATGAGAAAACATCGCCCGAGATAAGTCTGGAAAATCTTTGGCCAACCACATTGTCCAGATGGAGATGGCCATTTTTGTTCGGACAATACAATGATGTATGTCCATTATGTGGGAAACTGTACACCAACTCTGACCTTTCACCTTTTTCACCAGAAAATTTAAGCGATTTTAATCTTTCAAGTTTTAAAAGAAAGAAATAGTTGATGAAAAATGCATGTTTCGTGACATGCCATTGTCAATCAGCCGTATTCGTAGCCAGCTATTAGCCATCAAAATGGAAGAATGACATCCACAAACTAGTATCCACTACCATCACCATCATTCGAACTATGAACTTTTACTTTTTTCCTCTTTGACCTTTCTTCCTTCCATTATAAAAAACCTTAAAACTGGTTTTTCATGGCAATTATTTTCCGAATCAAATCGAGAAAAGAAAATTATCCGAATCCAAGGTCAGCCATTCAGCCTTGAATTTTTTTCAAATGTTCGTCAGGTTTTTTCGCGCCACTCTTGGCATGGACCAACATCGTCAGGATTCTTCTCCTCTCTCTCTCTCTCTCTCTCTCTCTCGTTGTGCGCGTGGGTGGGGGAAAAATTTGAATCAAAAAAACAAAGAATCCAGAAATGATGCAAGCGCAACGCGGTCAATGGCATTTTCCGCCGAAAGCTTTCGATGTCTGGATGATGAATCATCGTTCCATAAGTTTTACCGCAAAAATCTGTACGCACACGGCCGAAATAAAAGACGAGTATATTTTTCATGTGTGGAAAACCCTTTGCTTGCGGCGGCGAATCTCCGAAGGCAGAATGGGATATTTCCCTTACAGACAACAGCAAAAGCTTTTTTTTGTGACACAATGACGACAGACACCTGGCCAAAACATTTTTGTTTGCAAACAACAAAAAGGGAAAAACACAGGTAAAACCCTGATTGTTGTACGTTAGCTTCCCTTTGTACATTTACCTATAAAACACCTTTCAAACATTTTGGTCAATCAACCTGAAAACCTGAAAATTGGTGGTCACACCCGATGCATGTGCTCGATTTAGAAAAAAAATCCAAACCCCACACTTAGGCCATTGCTGCTAAAGTAGAGGCAACAAAAAAAAATCCGAAGACAAAAGTAAAAGTCTTCAATAGAGGAACTGCAGTGGACAAACTGACTTTGGGTCCATTTTTCCCCCGCTTTTTGTTTCTTTGTTTTCGTCTTATGCTTTCAGCGCTTTTCCTCCGAAATGGCCAAAAGCAGAAATTGGCTGCACATAGCTTGTTTGGTAACTATGCTTTGTATCTGAACCAATGGATCTGATCACTTTGTCCGCAAGTGATGTCAGCGCTCATCGCACTTATGTTTTGCCCCAAAGTTATAGCAACTTTGTGGCTAATGATAATGATAATAACAATCATCAAAAACTTTTTCGGATTTTGGTCAAAAAGAAATGAATTTCTCAAGATTGATCGAAGATCAATAAGTTTCAAGCTTAGGTTGTGTGCTCGGTACAGGATAATCATCAACAAATCAATCCACACGAACATTGATTCCCGATTTTAATTACGATTATTATTATTAAGATTTGATGATTATAATAATGATAAAATTGATCGATGTACCAGGATCGATGTACATAGCATCAATCGGAAAGGCTTCCAGGCGCGATTCAATCATGTCAATATTGGCGCCACCCCTTCCCCTCCTCTCTTCGACAGTGTACACGATCCAATCATCATCACAATCATCGGGATCAGATCAGCTTTTTAACGTAAATCTATAAAGATTAAGATGACGATGATGGATTTTTACATTGACCACTATTGACAACAGCCACAATTTCACCATCATCATCAATGTGGATATGATTTGTTTTTCTTTTCCAATCAATACTTGGAGAGAGAGAGAGAGAGAGAGAGAGAGAGACTAATAACTAACAGCTACTAAGATGAAGATGATGATGAGGATCACTTCCTGATCTAGTCTGTCATCTAATTTCGGTTTTTCCCTTCCTATATCCTCGCTTCTTCTCTTTGCTTTACTCCTCAAAAACTCCTAGGATCTACCCACACAAATAATATTATAGTTTTCTGGTTTCGACACAAGGCAATGTATTACAACGATGATGATTATAATCATGAAGATGATTATGGAAATTCATAATTGCCCTGACCATCAAGCTTTTGTTGTTGAATTAAGCTTTCGCTTATCTACTTGGTTAAACAAGAGAGCCAGGTGATTTTGACCTTTCATTAGCCAGGTTTTTCTCTAGACAACACTCATTCTCTCAGTACCCTTGTGAATGGATCGTTGTTCTTTGCTAATCTACCTGAGAGTAGTAACTTCAAGCTTCGTATGAAAACACTTCAGTTGGCCAATTAGCAGAACAATAAGCTTAGAGACTAACGGTATCAGTCACAGAACGGAAATCGAACAGAAATCAAAACTAAATATGAATGATAAAGATGAAAATTTACGATGGTTATAATCTCAAACTATTCGCACGCAGACCGGTAAAATTGCATGGTAAACCAATGTGCGTGCGGCTAACGCGCGAATTTTGAATCCTAGAATTGCTCCAAGCTATTTCGGCAATGCCTTGTGCATATGTAATCGATGTAAATCATCATCAGGATGGCATCAATCGTTTGCTATAAAACAAAATCCAGGGCACAACAATAATAATAATAATAATAATAATGATGATGATGATAATAGCAATAAAACCGAAAACCACAGTGATGCTTGTTTGGTCTATTTTTTAGGATGATCTAAATACAATAGTAGTGATAATTCTAATTATACAAAACAAACAAGCAACCAAAGCAACAAGAGATCCTAGAGATCAGGTAGCTCCAGCATTTCTCAACCAAACATCCAGCCACATCATACACCAGGGGTAAGCAACCGCGTGCGGCCCATAAACATTTTTGTGCCGCCCACTAAGCATTTCTAAACAGGAGCCGAAGCTCTCTCTCTCTCTCTGATTGGTCCACCAGTGATGATTTGACCCGATGACGAGACACACTAAAAGCACTATGAAAAGTGATCAGCTTTAACCAGTACTTTTCTGTGCATGTTTGACGCCTACAAGAACCGTTTTCCCCTCTGATTGGTTCATAGTGATTTGACTAGATGACGAGACATACCAGAAACAGGAGAAGGAGGTGTATTTCTGCTCTCCTGTTTAGAGTTTAGGTCTAGATTCAACACTACTTTATGTGCGGCCCGCCTAAAAATTTTCAAATTTAAATTGACCCGTTTAATAAAAAGTTTGCTCACTCCTGTCATACAAAATAAATCCATGAGAATCCACTATGATCCTTAACACACGAACTCGAGCATCTGAATTTCTACGTCTGCAAGGCGCCTGGATTTACCTCGTGTGCGTGTGTATGAGAGCTATAAATCACCTTTATTTTAAATATCATTTAGCTAGAATTGGATTATCATCTGATGGTGGTGGAAAACATTGTGTGCATGCCATTCACGAGAACGTGATAATTCTGGTTTTGATTGTGGTTCACAGATTCAGATTCAGTTCGTTTTTGGAACCACAAAGCCAAGTTAGCAAAGTTATGGGTATAATCCTGGTTTTAGGTTGATCATAGGAAAATTTAGGTCAACTCATCGCTTTTTTAGTGAAACTGCTTCTAGAATCATAAAAAAAACGTCCAAGCAATGTGGTCGATTCGGATATTTTTGTCTAAACACACACACACACACACCAACACTTTGGGCTACTGTTTTTACTGACCATAATCGATGGCTATGGCCAGTGATGGCGATGATGGTAATGGTCATAATTTCTAATTTTGACCATCCCATAACTGACCATCAATGATCGCCATCATCATCGCAGCGGCCGTTTCCATGGTGGCCGAGCTCATAAAGTTTAGCGAAAAATAAACTAAAAGCCCGAATGGTCAGTCGATCGGTTTGGATTGTGGCCATAACGTGCATTTGGTCATGGTCCATTTTTATTCGACGCTAAAATAAATTTTTTCTTTGCTTTCATCAACATTATTGCCATTAATTTGGCTGGAAAATGAATAAAAAATTAAAAACGAGCCAACACTAAGATGGCTGAGGATGTCCAGCCAACCAAATAGTCCGAATATCGATCTCCAAGCCTAGAACCAGAACTAGGTTCGGTTGACAGTTCAGACAAGTTGCCTTTCATTATTAATTTTCAGTTTTCGCTATAAATAAAACCCATTTTCGATTTTGGAAAATCTTCATCAACTTCATAATTATTATTTATAAGTTTTATGATTATCAATAATGATCGACATCGTTAAATCAGTCTGAATAACGCATTTCCGCATCTGCTAAAGCGTACGCGTCCGCATGCGTGTGTGTCCATTTTTAATATCAAAGTTTATTGGCGCCAATAATAGCTGCCAATAACGATAGACCAGACCAATCAAAGTGTCTTATTGAGTTTGTGTGCGAATTTTTAAAATTGGAATCGAACCAGACAGTTTCCCAAAGCAGCAACGCATTTCACACGCACACCATAATTCGTGTCATTCTTATATTTTTAATGATTATTTCATATTTTTTTGTATATAAAAATAATAATATTCATAATTGAAAGCTTCGCTTCATCATTCATGAAAAAATTGGCTTTGTGCGAACGTGTATGAATTTGCCCCTTTTTTTTTGAATTGATTTGATTGGTCGGCGTTTGGGGTTGTCATTTCACAGCTTGTTAACCATTCATACATGCCTCTCATATACACACGCCCCAAAAGAGGAATAGAACTATATAGAGTAACGTTATGGCCGTGCTTTGGAGGCCTGTCAGTCATTTTCTTTCTCTTACTCTTCATAGGGATAATTTGATTATTATCAAAAAGACATTCACAACAATGGTACCTTATTTGCAGAAAATAAAAAGACGAAAAAAAGATTGCTGAAGAGATGCTGATGTTTTGACAACCTGAGCATCTTTCTTTTTTTCACTAGTTCGTTCAAGTCGTACACAGCTCATTCATTCATTCATTCATTCGTTCATTCATCCATCTATCCATCCATCCCATCCGATAACAAAGATACCTGCAATTAGCTTTAGCGTGCTTGATTTGTAATGTTGTTGGATGCGGATGATGGATTTTAATGGTGTAACCCTGTATGTTTCGTACACAGTGATTCTCCCTTGTTGTTGGAACACCAACAATCCTCATTAAGAAGATAAGAAAAAAGATGGTTAAGGAAAAGACGAATGAAACGAAATTAATTACTACAGAAATAAGAAATGATCATTAATTATTAATTAAAATAATAATAATAATAATCAAAAGTAGAGAAAAAAGAATCGTTAGCTCTTTTCTCCTAACTCTGATTGATAGATTGTTGCGTCGTGGTTGATTCAGTATAGCTCAGAAAAGAGCCAAAGGTGCTGGATATTGTGGATGTGTGCGTCAAATCATGCTATTCATGAATTGATGTGGACCGAATTCGAATCAATCAATTTCGTAATAATAACCATTTTCATGTGTGTGTGATTGGCGATCACGATCGGATTATGACAAACGTAAATGACATGGTTTAGCGCCAGACCAATGGCTATAGCGCACATCCATGTTTCTAACTAGGTCCCTGACCAATGTCCAGCAAAGCAAAGCTAGTTTCTTGTCTGGAGAAAAATAAAAGAAATGTTTGGCCGTTTTCATGCCAGCAGGCAAAAAAAATAAAGAAATCTTATTACAACAGCAATATTTTTGCAACAAACAACAACAACAAAAATGCCAAATCCAAAAATGATGATGATTCTAAAGAATAGAATGAATATGTTTCTGCCGTTGTTGTCATAATCAACCAGTGAAGGTTAACGATTGTTGCCTAGTCAATGGATATTTCTTGGTGTATGTTTGTGTGTGATGGACAGCAAAAAGATTACCATATCCACCATTTTGGATTCCACAAACACACACATGAATGGATTATCATTCAGCACAATGATGGAATACGCATAATGTGTTTGGATAACGGCTCTAACGGCATTTTTTCAGATTGCAGATTCAAATGGGGGAAGGAGGAGAAAACAGCGATCAGTTTTCCACAAGTACCACCCCCTCAATAACCCTTTCAGTCCATTGAACAAAATTATAGCTTTACAATTATAGTGGTGAATCATTGCTAAAATCCATTATCCCGCCCACTACTGCCGTTATTGTGGAGGGGGTTGGCGTTCGGATGGCTAAAATAAAAAAATATCAAGTATTGAAATCAATTTCAGCACGCATGTACTACAATGTAGCAACATCTTGTACGCACAATGTAACAACTTTTGCATGTAATTACAGATATCAAAGGTGGTCCATACAGGTTGGACCGGTAATATTAATAATAAAAATATCGTAATAATTTTTTATAAATTCGGCCACAATGTGATGTTTCGGTGATATGATCAATAAACACCATCGCTTTTTTTGATTGATTGATAGACTGATCGATCTGGGGATGAGAGAGGAGAGAGAGAGAGAGAGGACAAGAGGAAACTTGTCTGGTTTTTTTATGTCTTCTCCTTCTTTAAAAAAAAACGCATATTATTGCCAGTAACAAAACCAACAACAAGCAAACGTCCTAAAAATAGACTGTATCCCTTAGAGCGAAAATTGCAAACTCAAATAGAGAACAATGCGCAGCGGTTCTGTGGTCCAAATCCCAATCGATGAATGTGGGCGGATTACCGAGAGCAAGCTTAACGACAACGAGATTGATCCGCAATAGTGTGACAGGTGACAATGAGCACACTGAAAAGCAAGGGAGATTTTGAATCCGATTATAATCGTGTTGATAATAATGCAACAAGAATATAATTTAACAATATAACTTGAAAGCTTTTGGGAACCATGCACAAAAACGTGACCCGCCAAAAAAGGATTCACGCCCCTCCAAAAAAAAACAACTCGGAACATTCCAATCAGGATTCAGGTCATTAGGTTAGCGCCATTTTTGATTTTAGCCGGATGGTTGTGCCGGACAAGAACAATGAAAAGGAAATCAATTTATATACACTCCAAAAATGCTTTCATTTCACTAGGATTTTTTATTGCTAGATGATGTTTTAATTATTCGATGATTAATTGACGTTATTCCAGGATTCGCATTATTATGCAACACGCATACACTCTCACTGAAATTGGGTTTTTTAGATTTGGAACAAGCAAAACAAGCAATAAGATTCAATGATCAATGGTCATAATCAAATGAAAACGAAACTAAATAAATAGAAATCCAAAGCAAACAGATGAAAACCTCGGGAACGCACTTCGAACAGCAAACGGAAAAAATTGGCCATTCCGAAAATAGCTTGGCGCAAGCAAAAAGCAAACGAGCTGGTTTTCTAATTATATCAAAATGAAAAAACGAAGGAGAAAACATACTGGCCAATGTCCACCAGCATCACCACTATCGCTAGCATTTTTAAATGCAAAAAGTGAAAAATCCAACACATACCTGAATAGGTGTCAAACGTGGTCGGAACATAATCAGCCGGATAACCATTGGTTGTATAGGAAACAATCAACGATGTTTTGCCGATGGAATCATCTCCGACAAATACACATTTTAATTTTTTGATACGATTCTTTTGTTGGTTGCTATTCTGTTGGTTGGTGCTGGACTTGGTTCGTTCAATGATTTTAAGAGATGAATCTTGTCCATGTGATCTATGTGGTTGATGATTGGATTTTAGGTTTCTAGACGAAGAAGACGATTCTTGCTGAAAGGATTTGTGGCTGAAAGCAATTGTACTTCCGCCATCACTTGTTTTAGCGGTGGCTGATCTTGGTGCTTTGGATTTGGACATGATGATTGAACACTGAAACACCCGAAAAAAAAGTAAAATACTGTTTGCGAAAAACTGAGATTAGGAGCCCGCCTTTTTCCGCAGGGAAAAAACAGTTTCAAACGTTTGTTGAACTGCTTACACACTTTGAACGGATTTTTTCTTGATTGTAATAATTGTTGATGTTGTTAATTGATAAAAAATTCAAATCAATTTAACTTGGAAAAAAACTCTCGATTTCCGGAGCTAAACTAGAATGAAGCACACACACCTAAGTAGTGGACAAGCATCTGGACATCGACCAAAAATAAAAGAAGAAAACGTGTCCAAAGCCAATGAATAAATGCGAAGCTAATTTGAAATTCCAATAGAGAACGAGAGCTGTAGGGGTGTTTCAAAATCTTTCCTTCTTCTACAACTTCTATTTCATGTTTTTTTTTGTTGGTCGTTGTTGCCGCTATCTCGGCAAATGATTGATTGATTCAGCCGAGTCTCAGATTCGGAATCGTAGAAACGGTGATGGGAAAAGTTTTTCGCGTCGGCTAAGTTCAATGAGCTTTTGCTTTCAAAAAAAACATCCATAAAATGGTGATCTTGACAATCCAGAGTCAGCTTGATTTGGTTTCGGTCTTCAATTTTTCTCATGTCACACATGTACACCTGCACCTAGAAAGATAAAATGGATCAAAATCAGCCTCTCTTGGATCATCATCTGCTGGCATTAAATTTCAAGTTTCATTGATAGTTTTGACGGTTGTCGTCACCGTGTTGCGGTTTCACTAAATCTTTTGGCTGTAAAAATGGCCAAATGATAACCACAGGAAGAATGTGAAAAAGATTGCAATGCAACGATGTTAGGTCAGGCTTTTTTGTTTGTTAGCTTTGCGTAATGCAATCACAATGTTCGATGATATTTATTTTATCGAATTTTTCCTCGTTACCTTGGGTTTTACCTCGTTTACCTGTTGATTAGAGACAAAATTAAACCATCACCAATGATCAGGTACAAATATACTCTTTGTAGCAAGAGTGGTCCAAAACAGAAAAAAAACAAGTACAGACGAATTTTGGATTTAATAAACACACGCAAATCCTGTCTGGCTTTAATAACAGATATGATTCAAATGATGATGGTGATTCGCTTTGGTTCGTTTCCCAGAACAACTTTTTCCCAAATTTAGATTTGGAGCTCCAAATTCAGGTAAGCATGGTGATGGTGGCTATAAGGTATTGAAAGGAGGCTATCGGAAACCGCCCTAAAATTAGCGAAAAAAAAACGAACGAGAGAGTTGTTGGCTTTGTTTCCAGGCAATCTTTTTGGAGAACTTGAAATTAATTTGAATCCATTCAAGGCAATGTGCATGTGTTTGCGTAAATGTTGCTGTTGGATTGTTGTTTGCTTTAAAAAAAACTCCACAATTATGAACATGGTTGCTTAAATTTAAATGAAACGGAGGTATGTTTGCGAGAGCGAAAGAAACAAGAATTTTTACTCAGGCGCCAGGTAAATATAGGAAAAACCATGCATGACATTTGTTCGTTTTCAAACGGACACTTTTTGGAGTACCTGAATGAAAAATTTTTTTTTAATGTAAAAAGAAGATTTGCACTCATGTTTGTTTGTTTATTCATCCAAGGTTGGATCAATTGATTGATTGATTTATTCAGTGAATGCTGATGTTATTGGATCGATTGATTTAGCGGATTCCAGTGGTTTGGTAAATATTAAAAAGAAAAGTAAATTTGAATTTCAAATTCAGCCAGCCTTCAAGCGTATAACGGACACGCGCATCGGCTAATTTGTCGAATAGCCAATCAACAAATCGATTCGAAATTGAAAAAATGTTGATAATCACAGAAAGAAAGAGCGACAGACAGATAGACAGAAAGAGGAGAGGGGTTTTCTATCTGAAGATCCTCCCCTTAGGAGGTGGTTTGAATGAAATCTTTCAATAGAAGCCAATCAGCATTGGAATCATCATCGTCCTGCGCAAGAAACGCACGTGATCGTTGGACATGCAACAGGTCAATGTTAATCTAATTATTATTTGTGAACGATTTCACGAAGAAAGATTTCGAAAAAAAGAACTATAAATGCTAAACAACCACACTGTTTTTAAGAGAATGATTGCAAGATTTAGGGGATTTTCTTTTCAATTTTCGAATTATTTTCACAGTTTACCGATGATTCATCGCATCGAAACTGAATGCACACCTTGATTTCAGGTGAAAATAAGTGAAGGCTTGTACGCGTTGGATTTTTATTTAGGGGGATGGGGAGAAAATCTATTTATCGTGTTTATCAGATCAAATTTTTTATCTCTTTCTCTCGCTCCAATCACACGGGGATTGAACGTGGTGGTTGGAACAAACAACAACAACAACCACGATAGATAATTGAACATTACGATCTATGGTGGATTTAATTGAAAAAACCGCACAAACATGTCCCGCATAATCAGACAAGGAAAGCCAAAGAGAAAAAACCGATAATACACAGACAGACACAGGTATCACGGTTTTCCTTTCGAAGTTCGTTGCTCAAATCGCCATGATGATTTAGGATAGGAGAAGAGATCTATCTATCTTTCTGTCTGCGTGCGGTTGTGGTGACTTCGAGTCAATGAACTTCAACCGGTGGTGGATTCTATATGTCTGTCTAGCGACGACTTTCATGATTGTCTGTGATTGATTAAATCTCGAGCAACAGCCGAATAAGGATTTATTCGGATCAATAACGAGATTTTTATGGATCAATTCAATTGCTACGCAGTAACAGAAAGCTTGCACACCTGGACGCGGCACCTGTCCTGATCAAAACTGCGAAGATTTTTGCGAAATGAGCAATGCGCTTTGGGCAGCAATGCAAGAATAATATACAGTGAATGATGATAATGATGAACTTGGTCTCAAATTGATGTGGACATTTGTAAATCAATATTCCGATCTTTGGATCGAGAATCATCGGATTGGATTCTGCAATATTGGCCAATATCAACCAACACTCTCTTAGTAAAGGATGAAGAGAGAATCGTTGTGTCCTTTGGGATACAACCACCATCAATCTCAGTCAATCAACCAATCAATCAACCTGAACAACCAATCAATCAATCAATCAATCGGTTTCTGCTGTGTGTTGATTAATTTGACAATTCACAAGCTTCAAATTAAAAGTTTTGAGCTCCTAGAAAAACATTCTCACACAGTAATTAGATAATGTACGTTGTTAATATTCCTATGAAAAACGGAAATACCTATAAAAACACCGTTTGATGAGACTGACCTGAAGGTAGGAAAGCTAAATTAACATTCTGAGCAAGGAATACTGCTTTTCCGACGGTCACGATTTTATTGTCATTCTACCGATGTTGAAGATCCTGCGGATACCAAAATCGGTGATAACACAATGATGGTGTTTCTGGGATATCTAAAGGGAGAAAGGTGATTACTATTCTCCAAACGACCAAGATGATGATGCATGGTAACCAGTTCTCATTCTTTGAAACTCGTCATCAACGGTTTTGTTCCTATGTTTGAGAATATTTATAGCAGAAGCCACACCAGAAGCCATGTTAAAATGCATTAGTTACACCGATTTACACATAGACACAAACAATGAGGTTGGCCGGGTATTTTACAATTCATGATGATGATGATGATAATATCAGGGTTTCTTTACGAAAATAGATCAAACCACACACAAACTTTAAATGAAACGACAGATCGATCGATCGATCCAATCTGAATTGAAACGAATCGAGAACATCGAGGCCACCCAACGAATAGTGGCTGCAAATGACTTGTCGGAAGATTTCAGCTGAAACCGGTAATCCAGATTCTTACCGCGCAGAATTGAGAACGCAAACAGAATGTATGCAATACAAAGAGCAAACAAAAGAGCCAAATGTAGAAAATGAATTCCCACATGCAATCATGGAATCCATTGGCAACAAAAAATTTGGAACATGTATAAAACAAACTTACCGAAATTCGATTTGATCTGATTCTTGGATTCCTTGGACCGCTACTTTTGGGAGGTGAGCACGAGAAAGATCCTAAAGACTTGAACACAATCTTGGAGATCATTCATCTTCTTTAAACCTCGATTCTGGTATCAAAAGTCACCGAAAAATTCACTTATAATGGTGATGATGTTCAAACACTTGAACAGGGAATACGGAGGAAATATCCATCACACGACAACCTCTAATAGATGAATGAACACCAATTTTGAAAAAACAGGTAGTTGAACCATTCTTTTTGAGGCCAGGTAAGCAACAGCATTCGAATTTGCCACTACCACAGACGAATAGTCGTCTCTTTCTTTGTCTGATCGGTTGTATATCCTTCTCTTTCTCTTTCTCTCTATCATCATTGCGCTTTCTGTAGCTGGATCCACTACCAAAAGTTTCAGATCTTGTTCCATTCGAAAATTGGCGGCAATATAGCTCCGCCTCTTTTTTTTCAGACGACAAAGCTGCCATCTATTGGTACACAACAACAAGCTGTCAAATTTGAATTTTGAAAAAATCAAAAAATCCAAGCATTTTTTTGAAATCTTAAATTTCCGAACGTCAAAGATTTGAAAGAAAAATAGTTTTAAATTTTTTTTAATGAAAATTCCAAAATCAAGTAATAAATAGTAATATACATCTAGAAAGAGAGTGTTTCTGTTACATTTTTTTCATGTATCCAAAACAGAAACACAATTTTTAATTTGATTTTATGTTGCGGTAAAAATAAACTCGAAAAAAATCCAAAATCATTTTCCTTTCTTTCTACTCTACATACATGCGCCGGTACACAAGCGCACAAACTCATTTCGTTTCTGGTGGAATGGCGGTCTGAAATTTTTGAAATGAGAATCGGTTCAATGCAACAAAAGAATTTAACGTGTAAATGGATGTTTGTATGCAGATGGGTTGGACTGATTTGTATGGTTTGCAAAACGATTCACGCAATGAGAAGAATATAAATTTTGGCTTCGTGAAAGAATGTGTGTGGGTGTGTATGATTGGTAATAAAAAAATTTGAAATTTTTTAGTTTTTCAGTAGTTTTCTTCTTTTTTGTTGTTTTAAAATTTTTTTGAAGACTTCAAGACGCATTTTTCCATCGATGTTAAATGGCAAAACTTCGCAGTGATTGAATTGAATGAAAAAACAATTGATTAAACATAAGATAATGATTTTTGAGAATGGTGAAAAAAATAGTTTTTTCAGGTAACATGAGAGTTGAGGGCATAATTTGAAAAAATCATATTCATATATATATAATCATATTCATTCAAATTCATATTTTTCTTCTCATCATCATCATCCTCATTATTGATTGATTAAATAATAAAAGGTAGTTATTGTACATTTATAATCTTCCAACTTCTGTTTGAAAAAATTCATTTGCTGTGTTGCACATCATTTCGAGAGGAAAAACCCAGAATTTGTTCGGAGTATTGTCCATTGAACTTTTTCTGTTCTCAAAAACATTCTCTTTTATCTACCATTCGGCATCGCCAACGGCTCTTGAAAACACATAATCTTTGCCCTGTAAATTCATGATTCCATCTTTGAAATGAAATTTCCATTTATTTCGACTTCTGGTAATCTGTTTGTAAAATTATATTAAAGATTCAGAAATAACTATTACTATGGCCAGTATCTTTTCAAACCTTATCAAATTGACACACAACAACATTATCAGTTTCGAAAAGTTCATCAGGATCTTCATCACTAACATCGTCTTCGGAATTCAATGGTTCCTATGACCAAAATAAACCATTTTAAGTATGACACATAGAAATTAGAAATTATTACCTCTTCAACTCCTGGTTCATTTTCTTCATCATTCATTTCATCATCATTATCATCCAAATCATCATCGTTGTCTCTATATTCATCGTCATCATCGTCATCTTCACTGGAATCATTTTGATCCTGTTGGCCATCCAATTGTGCCACTCTAGTGATGGTTGGACCGGCGGTTTGTTGCGGTGCCATTTGCTGTGGAGTTGGCTGCGGAACCGCCGATACCATAGTTGGCAATGTGACTATTGGCCGAACAATCGGCTGAATAGTGGATGTTGGTTGATGTAACGCAACACCTTGTGGCATACCATGTGGTAATGGACCACCAGGACGGATCGCAGTCGTATATTGAATGGTTCCGCCACCAAGACCTGGTTTTTGACGGAAAAAATGATAATTATCATGATACAAAATGATGATATAAAATCAAATCATTCCACCTGGATGTTGGAAAATCGGCTGACCACCGGATGTAATAATGCCACCTTGTTGAAGATTGATAGAATTCAACAAATCCTGATTGATCACTAATGGTCCACCTTGCTATTTTGAGATGTACGAACATGAAGATTACAAATAAAAAAAAACATACACAATAATCAAACTCACCATCAAATTAGGCAAAAACACAATCTTTTGTCCACCGGGGGGCATTCCGGGCTGAAACTTTACTTCCTAAAAATTTTTTAAAAAACAAGATTTTGAAAATATTAAAACCGACCGTTAAAAATTCTTGTCGATAAATTGGAAAATTCTCCAACTACCAACAAAATGGTGACGGAAAACAACACAATCAAAAGAAGAGATTTTCAGAGGAAAGTATGGTCTGAAAGGGGGAAAATGCAAATTTCAAAGTGTGCTTGTGTGGCCATTAGACACATTTAAAAATTATGGCGGGAAAATGTGTTCGAAAATGTTAAAACCAGACACAATGATTGATCATAAGCGTTATATAAGATAATGCGATTTTCAGATTAATCTTCAGAAGCTCAAAATTTAAGAATTAAGCAAATATATTAATTAGGCCAAGCGAAGCGATTTGAATAATTATCAAAATAAATATTTATAAGGACAATATGACCGATGTGAACACTTAAACTAGACACACACGCACACACACACACATGTAGAAGAGTTAACAACCTTGTTATTATTGCTGTTTGATTGATTAATTCCAAATGATCTTCCTATTAAACCTGGAATATTACTACCACCATCATTCCCCGAACCGTGGTTAGCATTCATAGCCAATTGGAATCTATGAGCGTCAGCGGCAGAATTGGACAATGATGAAGGCGATGAAGCAGCCAACATTGCAGCATAGTACTTTTGTGTTGCAGCAATTGAATTATCAATGTTATTTTGTTGATGATGATTATTCAATATTGCATCAACATAATGTCGATCATTGACATAATTTCTGGCCATATCCGGGGATGCATTACGTTGTTGTGGCAGCAAGTATTGATTGGTTGTGGACAAATTTATCGGCATCGATTGTGGTGATACATTACGAAACTCTTGCCGCTGCTGCTGTTCCTGCATAAGACGAATTTCATCCGCTTCTCTCATTTTCTTCAAATCATCTTGTCGCTGTATTTGTGGCTCCTGGAAATGACCAACAATATTTTCATACTGTTTTTTAAACATTTTTTGACCAACAGCATTATTATAACTGTTGTTCCTATAATTGCTATTATTACTAATGCTACCAATATCATGGTTGTTGACTGAATCGATCAATTGATTTTCATCCACAAAAGAATTGTCCTGTTCTCTTAGGCGCTTGTCGCCTCTTTCATGAATATTATTTATAGAATTTCTAACATTTTTGCTATTACAGTTGCTGCTGCTACTGCTACTATCATCATTAATAACATTATGATTATGATTTTTAGCATTAATACTACTAGTGGCCAATGAGCTAATATCTTTGAATGAAGAACCACCAGAAACCCCCAAAGATCCTCCGACAACCCCACCACCAACACCTCTTATCGTTCCCCAGGATTTGGTTAAAGGATTAGCTGTAAAATCGGTGTTTGTGATAATTTTAGTAGCAGTAATATTGTGGTCATTGATTGGGAAGTTACGATTCTGGCTGGGATTATTGTTCATACTGTAATGTTGAATAATTTTTGGTTGTGGGAGATGGTTTAAAGGTCGTTTTGATACCTGTAACAATGCTGTTTGCTGCAATGATGGATGCGGTTGTTGTTGCGAAATATGTCCCAATATGTTGGCCGTGCCACCACCAACAATGTTGCTTGGTGTTGTCGTTATTGTCGGTGATGCTGATGCTAAGGCCGCTGTCATTCCAATGGAATTATTTGGAACAATAGCTGATGCACGAAATAATTGTTCGGTTAGTGGCTGTTGTGTTTGACTGCTGCCTGTTGAATTTATATTTATAGAGGATTGATTTGCATTGACCATCACATTTGTATTAGGATTGATTGTTGTCTGTTTCACCACATTAGTGGTTTGCGTTGGTTTTATGTTAGGCGACGATTTAGTCGTTGATGATGAAGAATCACCAGAATTTTTATTATTCCTTGAATTATTCTTATTATTACTATTACTATTAGTGGATGATGATGATCCATTTTTATTAACATGATTTGGATTCGAAGTTATAACGCTTGTAGTTTGACCCCCTGCAGAATTGTTCGTAGTTGATGATGAAGTTTTATTAGAGGATTTTTCCGATTGTTTCGATGAATTAGTGTTGGTGGTCGATGTGGATGATATTGTTGAAACTTGTTGCTGCTGTTGCTGCAAAGCCTGTTCTACAGCCGGGGATTCCATAACTTTTCTTTCCCACGTCTGTTTCATTTCTTGAATCACTTGTTCATCGATTCCATCATCAAGAAATATTTCTCTAATCGATGCCATAACATCATCGATTACTGATCTATAAAATTTTGGCTAAACAGAGAAAGAGGAGGAGAGAAAATGAAACCAAAAAAAAAAATTAGATTCAGATATCAAGAAAAAATGAACCTTTTCCAAAAAACTTCCAAAATAGGATCCAAAATAGAAAACAAAAATAATTATTTACAACAATGTCTCTACTGTGTGGCGGACGTGGCTTTAGAAATGCATCTAAACGTTCATAAGAACCGCCATTATTATTTAATAATTTTCCCAATGCCTGTTGGGATGTTTGTTGTTTTGAAACATTCTTGTTGTTTATGGACTTGTTTGATGAATTCCGATTGGAAGATGATGCTGGCGGTGATGAAGCTTGTTGCTGCTTCTGTTGTTGCTGTGACAACGATGCCATTTTAATCTGAGATAATAATGGCAGCGGTGCTAGAGGAGGCGATGGCGTAATTAATGATGAATTTGGTTTCATCTGATGATCACTATTACCATGGTGAACATGATGAACATACGAATTTGAATTAGCCACACTACCAGCAGAAGCAGCACCATTATAAATAGAAGAATGCGAAGATAACGATATCGGTCGATGACAGACCAAATTAAGCACTGATGATGGTGATTGTAATTGTTGTGGCTGATTTTGTTGCGATGGTGGACAATACCCATGGTGTGGTTCCAACAATAATCCACATTGTGAAGATGGTGGTGGTCTGACATATCTGTTTTCTCCTGGTCTGGACAACGAATATGGTTCATAAAGATATCTATGATTATGATGATTGTTAAAACTATTATTATTATGATGATGGTAATGGGGACGGAACATTATAGGAACATTTGGAGCACTAGTTTGGTACTGATTTATTAATCTTGGTCGATGATTTAAGTTATCTCCAACGTTTGAAACTGCTATAGATGGTATTTGTCTTGATTGTTCTTCAATAATCGGGAATCTTGACGGAACACCACCACCACCAGTATTGACGTTGTTATGCATGTTCAATTTTTTGCAAAAAAAAAAATTCAAGTTTTCGTATTTATGAAAACTGTAAAAAGTGAATCGCCAAACACACACACACACACACAAGGAACCAGAAAACACTTAAATACGTTTATATTTATTTAGAATGTTGGTCTCAACAAGGTAAATTTATCCTAAAAAGCAAAAAAAATCGAATTTCGTTTGTTGCATGTTCGATTCAACGCTTTCACTTTCTCACAATAACAAAGTCAGCCATCTTTTTCATCATTTTATACTGTTATAAAACAAAAAAAACTGCAATGTGAATTCAGATGGTTCTAATTGGAGGCTTTGCTAGTTTTGTTGCTGGTGCTGTATGCCCAATGGCAACGACTCGAATAATGAAGAACATGCTGGTGTCTGGTGAACAAATAATGGGCTTTGATCGTCGTCGATGTTCATTTTGCTACGGCCACTAGATGAGAGTCCTTGAACAAACATCAACCACCAGCCAAAATAATAATACGAAACCAATACCATCACACACAAACACACATCAATGGTTAAAAAACAAAAAAAAACCAAACTATGATGGCCTTAAGGGAGCGCGATCTCTTTTTTTCCTATGCCATCACTAATAAGCATGATGATGATGATGATGTTCAATGCATGAACACAGCACGAATAGCATGTGATCAGAATTAGTCAAATGTTTGTTGTTGTAGGAACCAAATTTTATAAAAACACGCACACACACACATGGAAATAATTTTTGCTCAGAAGCTAGACAAAAAGCTAGTAAGACGAATTGGAGAACATCTACCTGTCGTTGTGAATCATGAAAATAATCTGGTTCATAGCTAATTCAATTTTCCCGCTCTTTCATTGGCTATTTGATTGCCACAGAAACATTTAGATTTAAAATGCCAATACGACATTAGCATACACATACGCTTGCATTCTCATCATCACTGATGAGGAAAATGAAATATAAAAAATATAAAAACTTCAATTAAACATAAACCGCGAATTTATGATTTTTTTTTCTATTTGAATCCCTAAGAAAGCTATTTGGAAAATTAAATTACCAAAAAAAAGAACTTACCACTGACGCAGCGGCCGTCATTTTGGTTTAGGGGTTTTTTCGTAATTTGTCAAACGTTCAAAATGTTTATAAAAAATATTTTTTCTCGTATTTCTTGACAGGTATTGCACATAGATTTAGAAGAAATAGTGGATGTTGATTTTTATTGTCGAAAAATTCGTTGGATGTTTCTATTTACGATTATAATTGATTTGGTCCAACAGACACATCCAAATCCAAACAAAACAAAGAAGCGTATGTTTTTTTTTTAAATTATTGTTTTCTGCAACCACAATCAACAACAGAGATTGAGTAATGATGATTGGTAGACACAAAACTACGGACGAGAATAACAAATGATTAGATTACATAGAGAAAAATATAAAAATTTTTACAGCTAAAACAATTCATACTTATTTCACAATGTTCACATTTCCCTGATATAGGGTGCATAGACGATGATGATAAGATAAACGAATAGAATAGAACAGACCAACGTTATTTAAGATACAGAATCAGTGTATAATCTTGTAACGTGAATGATTGTTTTCGATTTTCGAATATCGAAATATGCCAAAGTTTTCGTTGTTGTTGCAATTTGACCTTTGATCAGAAACAAAGAAAATTTATTTTGAAAAGAGAGCAAAAAATTGAGATAGTTTTGTTACCTTTAGGTTTTTTTTTTGGATCAAAGTAATATTTTCTTTATGGGATCTCGGAAAATTAGATGAGACAAAAAAGGCGTCACCAAGACACACAATGAATGTGTTTGCTGGTGCGAACTAAGCGATGAAGGAGGGCATTATCTGAGTTGCAGTATTTTTTTTTCTTCCAAAAAATATGTCATCAATAATAGTACATCATCAAAAAACAATCACAATCGGCAGCACAAAATTTGTTGTCACTGATCACAACCTCTGGCGGCAGATAGCGTTAATTTGGCTGCTGATGGATGGCAAAGTAAACACACGACCAAATAACCAATTGGTAAACACTTATCTGATTAACCTCTTAGATTTTGATGAATATTATTTACACAAATATCATTACACATGATTGTAAACCAGATACTAAATATGATTTTGGACCTGGAATTACAAATCTCAGCACACAAATCCACTTGACAATTACATCAAATCTTTAGGATTTCGGTGAAAAATGCATGCAAGCATGCCAAGCATAAATATTATTCAAAAAAACTGCGTCGGATAATGGTGATGCTGTTGATATTCAGGAAATATATTTTTTTTGTAGAGGTTTTTTCGGCTGACTTTACTTTTAGAAATATAAAAGTTTCATAATCATTAGATTTATGAACCGATGATGAGTTTCTGGTGGATCCGAATTCAGAATAGTTTATTGGAACATCTTTGAACACAAAAAAAATTGTATCACACTAATAACAAATATAATAAACAAAAAAATAAAATAAAAAACACAAAAAAACCAAGAGCATTGAAGAGACAACACACACACACACAGAAAATCATCGCCAACAAAATATGTACAGATACAAAAAGAAGAAGAAGAAGAAAAGGAGAGAAGACAAGCAGTGCATTCGATTTGGAAGACACGGTAACGGTGGTAGTGGCATGACAGATTACAACACATGCACACACACCACCATCGACCATGTTCCAACACTTGACACCAGATACGCTGGCGTCAAAATTTCATTGCGATTGTGATGGTCTTTATATACCACTGAGGAAAATTGCAGTCCGGACAAATGCATTGTGGAAGGTATAACGGATGGACAGACTGAAATAAATGATCAAGCTTGGGGAGCAGCATTTTCCATCAATGCATTGGTGGAAGCTACGGTCACGTGACTTTTCAGTAAAAACATTAGTCAGTAATATACCGCCACCGCCATCACCGTCTAATGTGTACATTAGCTGTGGCTGAAATCAATGACAACAATGGTAAAATCAAGTTGTTGCGGGTACATTTTTTTTAAAAATATTGATTATAATGCTTGAAAATAAATGATAATCAAAATGATGATGATGGAATGAAACTGATTTTTTTCTCCTCCAATGCGGCTATCATAAAATGATTCTTGAATTGGATGATAAAAAACAAACAACGAATCCTCATCCTCATTCCGATTGTTGCGCCTACCGGTAAATTTACGGTGCACCAGATGGCGCTCAAAAGTCTGGAAGCTTTGTTCATTTTTATCTCTCACAAATGCATGCCAGTTTAATTGCTTAGCTTTCAAATTTGATATTCAATAAAAATTTTAGACAAATATGGATGACGAATTTCAATTACTCGTCGATTCATTGGATATAATGCGCAAAAATTTCACGGTATGATCATTTTTGATAAATAGCTTGCAAAACATTTTTCAATTCACTCTATTTACCCAGGAAGGAACATTCACTGTCCAATGGGATGTGTGGTTGCAATGCGAAAAAGCTATTGCAAACATCAGAAAAGACTCGGAAACATTTGTGATTCTTCAAGAATTTTATTTAGAAAATTATCGTGATTATTTGCGAGCATTTCTGACAAATTTTTGGAACAATTTCGAGACAAATGCCAATTTGTTTAAAGCAAATCCGTATGCACATCATCGATACATATTCATGGCCATTCAAAATCTTTACCTTCCAATCGGTAATTGGATTAATAATCAATTCTTGAAATCAATGCTCGATTCTGGTGGTGGTCGTTTGCCAACATTTCAACACAAACTCTACCAAATTCTCTACACAGCATTCATCGCTGATATGCCATTGACCTTTTCCAGTTTTCTCTACAATACATTTGAATTTTCCTTCAAAGTTTTAGACTCTATTTGTGTCAACAATGAAAAAAGAATCGTTAGCAATAGCGAAAATCAAATATGTTCTACTTGTAAATTTAAAAGAACCACACCAAAACAATCTTCCGCTTGTTTCTGTACCACACTTGACGTTGGATTCAATAAGTTTCTCAATCATCTAAGGAAAATGGGAATTTTCCATCAACTTTGCGATGATATCATCAAAAGTGTTCTTTACAATGCCATCGAAAAGCATATATTCGACTTATGTAAAGGTTGGTGGATTGTTTTTTTTTTAGATAAATCTGGTCATAATTTATAATTTTGTTCAATATTACACAGATAAAAATTTCGACCATAGTTGTTTGGGCTTAGCATGTTCATGGTTTGAAAACAATGCTATCGATTGGATCCGATTAGTTTACATCGTCAAAGATGATAAATATATCAGCATGACCCAAGCTCTTTCTCATAAAAATAATGGTGATGATGATGATGATGATAATGAGATGAATGATGATCAAGTTAAACAAACACCACCGGATAATGATAAAATCGAGCCGCTTCTGAAAAATCGGTTCCATTTGGGAAAATCAAATCTAAAATTTTTCAAGCAAATCAAGAATCTTGATTTGAATAGCATTCGGAATTTTCTCACCAATACTTATATTTATTGTCGTATGAAGCAATTATTCGATATAATTATCGATTATCCTTATTCGGAACCAGCATTGATTGATTTACACGAATGTATCAAATTTGAACCATTTTATAGGGAAAAATTCACCAATTCTTTGCGGCAAGCTTTGAAAATTCGGTTATTGCATGCAGGTGTCCCAACTTGTGACATAATCGAAGCTTATATAACCACCATAAAAGCTTTGAAATTATTAGATCCACAAGGAATCATTTTGCAGGTTGTTTGCGATCCGGTTAGAAATTATCTCCGAACCAGAGAGGATACTGTTCGTTGTATAATCACAATACTGACACAAGATAGTTTGTTGAATTTTGAAAATTCCAGAAATGATACAACTCTTAAAGATAATCTAAATGAAGATGAATTTATATTTGAAACATGGAAATCGTGGATACCGCAAACATATTGTTCGACCAAAATGAGCAAAGAAATGAGCAATTCGGATATTATTTCAATGTTAATCAATATATTCGATAGTAAGGATTTATTTGTGCAAGAATATCAACGCTTATTGGCACAAAAAATGATACTTAGTCCGGAGATTAATTTGGAATCTGAGCTTAGAAATCTTGAGATATTATCTTTGAGATTTGGCGAATCTGACCTTCATAATTGTCGAATCATGCTGAAAGATTTTCAAGATTCAAGCCGAATCAACAATCGACTACATTCGGAGGAGTCTGGAAAAATCCTTTCCAAAGATTTCCAATTGAACACTTTTATATTGTCTGAACAGTTTTGGCCCGAAAACCTTGGTTTTACTGCGAATGAATTGAAAAATTTCAAGCTACCAGAAGAAGTGGCAAAATCGTTTGAATCCTACAGGAAAGCATTCGAAGAGATCAAACCAAATCGAACATTGAATTGGATCAATCAATTGGGCACGGTTAAATTGGAGATTGAATTCAAGAATAGAACCAATGAGTATACATGTCGGCCAATTCAAGCGGCCATCATCTATTTGTTCGGGGGGCAAAAAGTTTGGAAAATATCCTCTCTGGTCCAGGAACTGAACGTACCACCTTCGATGTTGCGTAGAAATTTATTCTACTGGAAAAACTTGGGCGTGTTGCAAGAAAGCGAAGAAGCGGATTGCTTTGAGATCAATGAAGACGGACCACCACCGCCTCCGCCAACGATTACATCTAGTAACAATAAACACCATCCGAATCGTAGCAGTTTGAGCAACCAACAAGATTTGGATATGTTCGGTATGGATGAAGAAGAAGTAAATGTTGAGACAAAAAATGAAAATAATTTAGAAATATTTTGGAATTTTATCGATAATATGCTGAGAAATCTACAAGCATTACCATTGGATCGTATTTATTCAATGTTGAAAGTATTCCATGGACAATCGCAAGCGATTACAAATCTGACCATGCATGAATTGCGGCAATATTTGGAAATTAAAGTTTTGGAAAAGAAACTTATCTTTTCCGATGGTCATTATGATTTATCACCAGAATCAGAATCATGGATACAATGACAAAATTGCAAGTTCGAAAGATCATGATTGATTGGTTAAGATTCATGTATCACCATCGTTTGGCCAGGAAAAATTCGTTGGCCAAAATTCCTCGTGTGCTTGTTCATCGTGGTCTACATAAACAACACCAGTATTATCACCATAGTTGTTAATATAGTTGATGGGGGACATAATTAAGAAATTATTTCCTGAATCATCAATATCAATATGCGGGATGGCTGGAAATTCAAATTCAGAACCACGATACGGTGGTTGCTGATCATCATCACTTGTTTCTGTTTGATTAAGATTATTCTCATTGTACATAACCATTGTTGTATTGTCGTTTTTGAATTGTTCTGATTGATTGTTTGTTTGTGGAAATAAATTCAATGATTGCAAAGGTGATGTTATGCAAAATGTGCACACATTCGATCGCCTTATGGTGGATGATCTTATTCGGCAACAAACATTTTCACTAGGTTCACCGTTGCTACTGTTCTTGATGAAAGATTATGAAAGAAATAGAAATGATCAAACAATTAGAAAAAAATAGCATCTTATTCTGAAATTCTTAGCTTACATTGCCCAACAAACATTGTCCAAGTGGTGGATGTAGGAGGTGGCTAAGCGAAGTATTTCGATTTTGGACAATTTCCTATCCTTGGGATTGGTGGGCAATAATCGTCGTAACAATGTGAATGCATTATTTACCGATTCGGTACGGTCCCGTTCTCGAGCATTGGCTATGGCACGATGTTTGGTGGTTTGCAACACCATCAACGGTTGTTGTGGTCTTTTGGTTTGCATTTTTGATTTTGGCCGCAAAAAATCGTTTGGCGATTTTTCTCAATCCATGAGAATGGTCACAATTTTTTTTCGCGACAAACTAATGAGAAAGACATCTGTGCCATGGTCATACTTGGTCGCCAATGATTGATTGCCCATCATGTCAGGAGATTTTGTTGGAAAATACACGCCATCAATGCATTTGAAATAAGATAAACAAATTGTTGTTGTACGCTAATTACGTTTGGATTTAATTTTTTTCAATGAAAACATATCTTGTTTAACAAAATTGATCAATCCAGATTCGAAACAGTACAAACAGGCTAGATGGATTAGAGCTAGACAGCCTACGATCCCAATGTACATCAGCAATAGCATTGGTGAAATTTGAGAATCTGTGATGGGCAACAATCTTCGACGGATGTTATCCAATAACAAGAAAATAATCAGGAATGAAATCCAACTCAAAATGCTTGGTTTGGAATGTCGATAAAAATTCTGCAAAGAATATTCCGGAAGAATGTTGCCGATGAACCATAGGCTAATGATGATTCTGGTCAGCATATTCAAACAATTGGCAATTATGAAACCAACACTTCCCGCCAGATTGGTGATCAATAACGAGCTAATTGTGAATATGATCGATATGAAAAACATTTGACGATTGAACCAATTCAACTGATCACTGTTTCGGGCTGCGAATGTATAGGATTCGAGAATTCCGTTTAAAGCAACAAGTACAATATAGATACATTGCCATTGAAACAGATTCACAGCTAATGGTCCGGTTGGGCCCAGCACAAAGTTGGCTCCGCCATAAATGTACAATGCCGTTGATGAACAATGGTAGCCATAAACGAAAAGCACCAAACCAATCAATGACATTAGTTTGACCAGATTGGAACAAATGTAAAGTGAACGTAAAAGTTTTGGTTTCTGTTGACTAGCATTCAGATCACGCCTGATCAAATTGGAAAATAATAGATAGCTATTCTCTTCAATTTGTTGGAATATTAATCTGGCCGGTAATGAACCAAGATTGTTGATCACATCGTAGACGCCTTGTTCAGCAAAATTGATCACAGAGAACATGGTCATTATGTAGCGTTCACCTTCGGTCAGGAATTGTTTGATGATGGAGTTTTTAAGAAAAACCGACCAAGTTTTGATTTGATTTGAATCAAAGTTTTTGTTGATAACCAAATTCCAAGTGAAAAATGTTTTTGAGGATATTTTTTGCCACACAACAAAATAACCATAATAGCCAAGGGTGTAGACCAGTGATGCGCTAATTTGAGCAATGGCAAATCCTAAAATTGAATTCTCGGGTGAAACATACACGAAACCGGCCAACAATGAACAGCGAATCATTTGGAACAGGCATTCAATAAAAACTTTCAAGCGAATATAATCATTTCGTTGGCCATAGATAAAACAAGTTTCAGCTAACGATTCAATAATCACCGAAAAATATATGGATATGATGGCCCATTGATATTGCCAGATTATTTCCTGTGGAGGTTGTTCCAGAATCCAATACCAGATAAAAGAGAACATGAATCCAATAAGAATAGAGAGCGGAATGGTTAATTTTGTAATGTTGATTATCTGTGGCCATTTTTCTGGATCATCGTTGCGATCATCACCGGAAGCACAGGTCCGTCTGGTCGGTTCTCTGGAAATGAATTGAATCGTGGTATAAAGCAACAATAATCGTACATTGATGATGCCCAGAGTTTCTTTGGTGATGAATCTCAAAATGAATGCATTCACAACAAAACTCAAAATACGAAGACTGATCTGTAAGACAATGTTGTAAGCGGTGGACAACGTGGTCGTCTTCAATTTATTTACGGTTTTGACGTTGTCCTCATGCTCATCATCATTACAATAATCAGGTTTATCCATTTTACGATGGCAAAACACGGTTAGATTGCGTTCGATTGGGTTCGACGATCCCGCCTTGGTTCCAAAATCATGCATGCATGTTCCAAAACAAATGCGAACCCGCAAGAATCCTGGAATCCTTTCATAGACGATGTTCCCGAAGTTTATTGACACCATCCAGTTCGAGGATAATTGGATGTTTTCCATTTTGATGTTGGTCGATTCTTCTAGTCGATTATTGAATGTTCCAATGTCAATTAAAAACCTCCAAATATGGGTATTGTTCTTGTTGTTATCGATTTCAATAAAAAGCCATGGATCTGCCGGCTTGGATCATCATCAGCATTCATGGTCCATCAACAATGCTACGGTTCAAGACAACAGCAAAAGTTCCAACCTTACCAGAATGGACAAGAATCGAGCTGACAGTGTGAAACTTTCCATTCTAGGCGATTGTACCCGTTGTAGATTGATCAGCAATTCTCTTTTTGAGGTATTGTTTCGATGAAATCGATGTGGATTCATTCTAAATTTAATCCATCAAAGATAATCCGAAAATCATTCTTCGATCATGATGCCGGTTCCGATTTGAATGCTCAATCAAAACTTTCGGAAGAAATGGATTTCAATCAAATATGGTCCAAACTTTGCTTTAATATCAAAGCTGGTCGCGATGATGTAACAATGAAAATTTTACATTACGAGATTTGTCTCATTTACATTTATCATTATGTCTAAAACAGTGTCGATCGTTCGCCGAGGAAAACCAAGACAAGATCTTTGCATGGTGGCAACACCAGAAACAAGTTTTCTTTGCTGATCCGGATTCAGTTCAAGGAGAATTCAACTTTCTGAATCCCTTGTGCATCGAAATGTTAAAGGTTTGCTGTCAGGATGGACACTATGGTCCTCAGTGTTTGCGTTGTAATGGATATCCGGACAAAGTATGCTCAAACAATGGTAAATGTGCCGGCGCTGGTACCCGTTTAGGCAATGGACATTGCATTTGCAATATAGGCTATGATGGCGCCAATTGTGATCAATGTGATCGTGCATATTTTCAAAACAGAACCATGCTTAAGCACAATGGTACAATTCAATGTTTACCATGTGATCAATCGTGTTCCGGTTCTTGTTTTGATGGTGGTCCCAAAGGCTGCCATGTTTGCCGTAATGGTTTCGCCTGGGTCATTGATTCTGGATGTGTGGATGTTGATGAATGTTCACCAGAACATCACCAGAATCCATGTGCACAAAATTCATTCTGTATCAACACTGAAGGCTCATATTCATGTTACCGTGAGTTGGAAGCGTCTTGTTCCGGTAGAATTCAATTCTCATTATCTGTTCTTGTTTTTTTTAACGAAAAGAATGCGATCCAGCTTGTGATGGTTGTGATGGAGATGGACCAGATTCGGTAAACTGGTTCCAAAAATCTAAAGGTGGTATATAAATTAATCGCTGTTTTGATTTTTTTAACAGTGTCTAAAATGTGCCAATGACCATGTCTTCAAAGATGGTGTTTGTATGAATCCGGATCCAAAACCATTGATAACGCCGTATGCATCACCGGCCCGATACATAACCTATTTTGGTCTTTGTTTGGTTACCTGCATTATATTCCGGCATAATATTCTGGTTGCTTCGGCGATCGGTTTGGCGGTAGCACTTTATATAATGGCATCAGAGAAATCATTAGAAACCGAATATGGACGTGCATTTGATCGATGGTGGAGCAAAGTTTCTGGTCAAAACTAATGGATGATGAGCATTGGGCTCCAGGGACTCACACGTCTGCTGGAACCATTTTCTACAACAAAAAATTTTATTTGATTTCATTCTAGTCAAGCCAAGCTTTTTTCTATGCATAATAGTCGATGTTTTGGTAAATCTAGTCGATCGATCTGTAAATATTTCATAACCAAACAGAATTTGGTTTTCCTTCAATAATAATATTTAAAAACAATAGAATTTTGCCACGAAATTCTATTTGAACAAAACATTGGATTGTTGGAAATTAAGATTTCCGATTTTAGCCAAAAATCCTTAAATATGATTGTAGTTCCTGTTTGAATCCTGGGTGTTTTTCGGGTTAAACAAAAGTAAAATGTTTGCCAGATTTTTACAATTCATCAACAATGATGGTAGTGAAGAACGTATTAATGCAAGTAATACGGAAAAACAGATCCATAATTTTGGGAAAAGGTATTGATTTAATATGTTAATAATATTATTTCAGATCCAAGAATTTCATACGGTGGTAGTAGATTTAACAAATATGATTACCTTCTAAGTCAAAAATTTATAGACACTATTGGATTGGCTGCTATGGTAAGAACACTCATTCTCATTACAATCGAATCATGCCTATAATGGTGTTGCACTGCACACATTTCTTTGCTTTTGATTTTCGATTTGACTCCTCCTTCCATCTTTTCTGGCAATGCGATTTTGTCCAATGAAAGTCGGATGATTTGAAATTCGATCAAGACATATTGAAAAACTCCCATTTAAACATAGTGAACTCATTAATCATGTTGAATGAACGTAGACAGAAGAGGCAAAAGCAACAAACGATTGACCAATCAGAAGCCAATATAGAAAGTGGGAAGATAGAAAAAACTAAGGATGATGAAACAGCCAATGCAGAGGAGGCTGAGCAAAAAGTTAGGAAAAATAAGAACGCCACCAATTTGAAACGGACAGAGCCAAAAACTAAAGTAGAGGAAAAAATTGAACGGAAATCCAC
The DNA here is from genome assembly GCA_025882695.1 of Amerodectes protonotaria. NCBI lineage: Eukaryota > Metazoa > Arthropoda > Arachnida > Sarcoptiformes > Proctophyllodidae > Amerodectes > Amerodectes protonotaria. Next base: position 70,721 of record JAOZJS010000024.1, on the reverse strand, counting down.
TGATGATTACTTGGATTTTATCGATTCAAAAATCCACGATGGAAAAAGTCAATGGCAAGTCGATAAATTGAGCAATCCGAAAACCAGAGATCAAGAATTTCAACGTTTATTTGCCAGTGTAATATCATCAAACAAACAAACAAACTAAAATTATTCGTTAGGACGATTTGCATGAATCAACCATATTTCTCCTTCCACATCCCCTTTAGGTTGATAAATTTTGTGAAACCGTCTCACAAATCAAACAAGGAAAAACCACACTAACCGATCTGGATCAATATTATTCGCTTGTCAGACAAGTAAGTTAAGTGACAATCGGTTTTAATTATTATTGTGCTATAAGAAATACGTTTCGTGCGTCATATCGAGTTCCATTTCTATTCTCCCACAGGGAAAAGATATGCTCGGAATCATTGAATTACTTAACAATAATTACAGTAACAATTTTTTGGATATTTTCCGTATTTCCTGATGGAGGAGGAGTATGCGGAAGTTGTGTCTGAGATTTTGAAAATTTTAATAAATTCTGCAACACACATCATCATTTTCAACAATCTCCAGAGAGTTTGTTGTTAGATGTGTATAAAACTTTTTGTGGGTTTTATGAATTCTGTTCCGAATTGATCGTACTGAAACTGGAAGAATTATCGAGGACATATTTTGGAGAATACCATGTTGATTGAATTCTTATTCGGATTTTGGTTCTTTTTAATGTTTGTTTGTTTGTTTGTTTGTCGAGACGTTTTTCTGCCAAAAGACGCGTCAAATTTTCATGGACAACAGGAAAAGTCATATTATTGAATTTGGTCGATCCATTGATCGTGATGATGATTTGGTTTGAAGAGTCCAAAACTAGGACTCCAAAAACTTTTTTATTTTGTTTGGTTTTCCTTCAGACTGTGTAACTGGACTACACCACGACCATAAACACTTGCATAAAATAATCCAGTGTTTTGTTGTCGACCCAGATTCATACGCCATCCATCCGACGCCCACCTCTATCGATCTGATTGGACAAGAATCGGATGTTTTTCTCTCGGTAATGGAATGTTGGCATGTATTTGTGTTGAAAATTGATTGATTGGTTTGTTAGCCGAGGAAGAGGAGAGGAGAAGGAGGAGGAGGAGGAGGAGGCCGGCTAGAACAGAACTTAGAGGGGAAAGGGGCACTCAAACACAAAGCACAAGAACATGACATGACTGCACATACGCCCACATCCATATACAAGAATATTATTATAATAAAAAAAAGAACAATAATAATCGTTATAGAACAAAATAGACGCTAATAAATGTCGGGCGTCCGCCCAATGAGAAAGCAAGCAAGCAAAGCAAGTCAAGTCTTTTGTCTATTTATTTATTAAGACAAACCGAACACCAAGAAGGAAAAAAATGGCCATAAATTTAATCTTTCTGTTTCTCGTTCTCCATTCAGGCATTTTCATTCTTTGGCTCTATCAAAAAAAAATGATGTTCCAACTTGGTAAATAGTTGTTCCACTTCTGAGAATGTTAATGGACACTCTTGCACACTCTGGAAACGCTCCCCAAGATGTAATTCAAGTAGGAGACGGTGCTAGTGGACATCGGTCAATCATACTATGTTGTATGAAGTCTGGTCAGTTATTGTGTGTTGGTTATTTCTATGGGATCGAGACGAGATCTGAATCCCGAATCTTTCCAGAAATGATTGAAAAACTTTGCCGCTCCATTCTGATTCTGTCATCATTCTGATCAGTCTGATGCAGGGGTGCCCAACCTTATTCGACAAACTCTTTGAGAATTTAAACATTGCGCATGTTCAATAGAAAAATGTAGCAAATTCAAACAAAAAAAATGCAGCGAATGTCAACTGGCTATACGATATACGATCCTATCGATAAAACCACCAATCATCATCGCTTCGTTCCTGAACAATAAAAAAAAGCTACGAGTCTAGTTAATATGGAAACGACAAATTGAATCAAATTGTAACTGAGAAAGAGAGAAGAAGCCTCCTCCTTCTATTTGTTTTGTTTATGTTGTAAGGCCACATTATAGGCCCATTGATTAGCTTGACTAACATTTGTGTTTGGTTGTTTGGGAGGTGGTTAAATTTTGAAATACAGATGGAAGTCCCTTATAACGTCAGTAGTCTCACTTTCTTTTTTCGAAAAACCAGCCAATCACGATTGATTTCTGTCGATCAACCTACAAAATACACTAGAAACAGTCGGCTACTATTTGCTGTAGTTGTTCGAACCAGATGAATTGTGATTGGTCAATTTGGCATCACTCATTCGCATTGTTGAAGTCTGTTATAAAGGAAGAGCTACAAGTCCAGTCAAGATCCGAAATACAAATTGTATTAAATGGTAATACAGAGAAAGAGAAAGAGAAGGAGGAGAAATTAGGATGATTGAGAATGTATCCTGCCCCTTCTTGATCTTCTTGAGAAACCTAGCAACGTACTCGTTAGTTTAGCTAGGTCACTTTGGCGATCCATGGATTGGGCATCCCTGGTCTAATGGAAGCTGCCAACGCAATTTGGCGGCAATTTTTTGTTTTGTAACAAAAAAAATACCAAAACTATAAAAAAATCATTAACATTGTCATTGTTTTTAAGAATCTTAAAAAAGACCAAGACAATGAATCAGAATCAGAATCGTGGAAACAGAGAGAAAGGCAGATGGCAACCGAACCGAACCAAGCCAAACCAAGCCAAACCAAACCAAACCAAACCAAACAGAATCCATTAATAAGATTATGTTGAAAACTTACCGCACCGAATGTTAAAGCTGTACCAAAATTTACCTTTTATTTTTGCTGTTGTTCTAATCAATCTGCTGGGCGTTCTTTTTTTCTGTGTTCTCGTGCTTTCATAATCTTGTCTATTCTGTCTTTCAACAATACCTCTAATTGGTATGATTTTAGAAGGCTAAGAAGCTACTTTCTCCATCCCCACACTTCTTCTAGTTCCCTCCATTTGGGCTGTACAGAGAAGGCCATTTGCATATTTATTATTATTATCATTATGCACACTTATAGTTTTGACAACCAACCAACCGACCAACCTGGTCTAGCCTAACCTAGCCACCATTATGGGCGCATAATAGTTTTGAAAAAAAATGGGAGCCAAGCCAGCAGCAAGAAGTAGGATCATGTTGTATCCAATTTCCAAGACAAGACACTATTTTCTCTTTGGCTTATCGGAAAAGAGTCAAACCAATATTTCATTATTTCATTAGTGCAGGATCCAATACATGAAACGTACATACACACACACACACACACACGCGATGACGACAATCAAGAATATCGAGAAGAATAATAAGATGACAATGACATTCGTGGTTCGATAGTGTCATAAATAATAGTAACGATTATGGGCCTTTTACGAAACAATGCTGAACAGAGAGAGAGAGAGAGAGAGGTATTATAGCAATTTTTGAAAATATTTTCCAGAATTTTTTTGAACCGCACAACCAACAAGCGAATTAATTTGTTCAACTTTTTTGCCATAATTTCGCTCAAATAATAAATAACGGCATTTTTTAATCGTATGTGTGCGCCAGTTTCCCGCCACCGAAAAAATATGAAAATTATAAAATCACATGATTATGATTATGATTATGATCTGGACCACTTTTAGTTTTTCTACTGGTTTCGAAAGTTTTCGAGGTTTTTTTTTGCTACTGGATTTCCACCATATTGCGTTCACATTTCCCCAAAACAGCAGACAAAGGGTTCAAATTTTCAAAAATATCAAATAGCTCTAATGAATTGGAAACCGCACACACACCTACTGCTTCCGCTGCTGCAAAGCAGTCGTCATTGTTGCTGCATCTTCCTTTGAATTCTGTTGTACACACGCTCCAATTACATAAATTACCAGGAAATTAAAGAGAAATATTAGAAAATGCACTCGATTTCGTGTTTGTTGATGAAATCCAGGGATTCTGAATCTGACATTCAAATGGAATTATGGAGATATTTCATACATTCTTGAATAATTCTGAGCACAAAAATCGCCGTTGTTGGCCATAGTGTGTATTATTGTGTGGGATTGTCATTCGATTTTGGAATGAGATTTAAAAATAATTTTGTTTTGCAACGTCAATTCATTTGAATGCTTCAGGGCGGAACAAAATTCGTGTTTTTCATCGTCGGTTTCGTAACCGTCCCAGAAAAAAAAAGCAAAAAATTCATATTTTATCAAATTGGAAACGAAATTATAATTCTGAATCCTGTTAGTGACAATGAATTACGTTCATGGTCGAGGTGATGGTGTTCGTAAAACATTTCCGACTGGAAAGTCTCTATCTATAAAGTCTCTAAAGTCTGTTTTACTGTTTCTCCTGACGCCAAATGGTTTATTCTGTAAAGTCCACACTGGCCTGGCCCCAACGGAATTTAATTGAAATTACATTAAAATTTTTTTCCTCTATCTTTATCTATGGTGCCTTGTGGAACATTTTGCCAGTATTTTTAGCTCTCTGTGCGTGTCATTTTTGGGTGGATGGGTGTGTCGTCCACAGGCGTGTCCAAACAATCCAATTTATTTATTTATGTCTATGGTCTTTGCTGTTGGTCCATGTCGCTCGGTTTGGTTGTGTCTGTCAATGGCAATCATCAAGCGCAAAATAGAAGAAGAAGGGACCATAAAGACCGAGAGAATTCCTTTGAAAAACAACAAAACAAAATAAATTTCAAATTACGCTTACAGAATAATTTTGTTCATCTTGTTTAGCGGCAACAACAAGAACAACAACCCGATCTTCACAGGAGCCAACCTTGAGGATTTTGCGGAGTGTAAACATTTAATTTTCTCTTTTTGTTTTCGGGTTTTCCCTTGGAATCCGGTTAACCCGAAATGAGAAAACCGGATTTTGTCTTTTAGGGCTTCCCAGGGCATAATAACCTCGACCAATCATAATAATCATCATAATGACAATAAAATAATGAAGATTATTATTATACAATCATTGCTGCATGCAGAAAAATGACAAATAATAATCTCATTCTTGATTTAGGGTTCCGGATTCAGGGCGCCAATCATTGGATTCGCTTGATTATTTACCACTACTATTTTTGAAAATTTCTTTCGTTGATTGGTCGGAATTCTAAATAGAGCTGTGGTTGCAAATACCAAAAGTGCTAGGAATTCATATATAGAAAACACATGAATGAATGAAGCGATCCACGATCCGAGACTTGCATTCCATGGCAGAATATGTTGGCGTTGATTCTTCTATAAAAGTGCCCAACCAATTTTATGGTGAACATCAGTTACTGGTCACATGTTATTTCAGTTGGATCGCGGCGTTCGGATTCTTAGCAGTGTGTGTGTGTGTGTGTGATTGTGTTTGGTTTGAAGCAAGAATCCACAATCCAATGGTGGAATAAATAAAGACAAGAGACGAGAGACCGAATCCCATTAATGTGTTTTATTCAAATTTTCATCTGAATCTGTTTTTGTTGGTCTTGTTATTCGAATGTTTGTACAATATCAACAACCAAATTCGAATTTTGGATCTATTTTGTTTTGTTCCTTGTATCCTATTCTAATTCTTTCCATTGAATCAATCGTTCATTGTCGATTTAGGTTGTCGTTTTATTTTCAAAACCTAGTAGTTTTTAGAATTAGCCTTTTTTCTTTTATACGTATAAAGAATAAACTCGTGAAATCCGATGATGTTTTGTTCTGCCACTACTTTTCGAACGAAACGACCGGAAAAAATCGAATGAATAATGGAATATTCCTGAAAAAGATATCAGAATCGGAATGTTTCTCCTTTTTTTTTGTTCGTTTTTCTACTGAGTTCTCTTCGAATAATAACAAATAACTTTGATGCTTTGAAATTTTTACATTTAGTTTGTCGTTAAAAAAAATTCTTTTCAATTTTCATTATGGCTTGTCGAATTCGGATATTCAAAAGTGAAACGAAGACAGCTCAAAATATAACCAAAAAGAATGATGATGATCGAGCTTTTTCGTTGATTCTGCTAGACAACAGAACCAGAACAACAACATCATTTTTACATGATCCAACGACAAATAAATCGATACATTTGATTTACATTTTTTATGTTTTCACAATTTTCATGCTTCTTGTCAATCAACAATCTGGAAAAATATTCTGCTGTGATGATGGTGGTAACTTTTCTAATGTCGATTGCAGTGTTCCAAAAGTGACGGAGGCCACGGATTCAAATCCGGTGCATTATTCAATCAATGAACATGTGATACATCCATCATCCTCATTATCAATGTTGAATTTGGTGGCTCAAGCAACAAACAACGAGCTTACATCGAATAATCCGAATGGAACAGAAACGAATGGATCGAGTACAACGATAGAAAACCACAACAACAATTACCATCGACAACAACAACAACACCCGCCTTTACCTCGTCGCAAACCAGAACTTGGTTTCGGGAATTTCCACTTTCCCGAAGATGATGAAGAAGATGATGAAGAAAATTACGATGATGATGAAACAACGTCTGTAAATTCTGAAGGTGATTTGCACCAAGAGAATCAACAACCAAACGATTCATTTCCTTTCGATATCGATCAATTATTATTGAATCAACCTAGAATAGAAAGAATATTAATTGTTGGTGATGGCCATAAATTATTGCAACCGTTGGACAATTATCTCATGCAACAGGCAACACCGATTGATTTTGATGGATGCTATTGTGATCATCATCATCATCATCATCATCATCATCATAATCATCATGATCAACCACCACAACAGCCTCGGCCAGATTATCCTCATCAATATCAATTTGACATTGGTCATCATTCTGATCATTCTTCGCTTGATTCTAATGGAACCGACAATGGCACTGCATCTTTTGATCAACATCCTCAACAACAGCAGCAAGAATCATCTCCGACCGTTGCAACTACAATCTATTGCTATTGTTTTGGCGAAACCATCCGCGAAATACCGAGGAATTTTTCAAAATCTGTCCGAAAAATGTAAGTTGTTTTTGGTCTTTAGTCTCCTAAATAATTCGAGTTTATTGAAAAAGCCTGTAAAACTTTCTAACTGTGTTTTGATGAAGTTTCCCCTGTTCGAGTGCATGATTGTTGACATTGGTTATTCTTGGTTTTCAAGGCACCGATACACCGAACAATTCTGTCCAGTACCATAAGATAGAATCCCAAGGGGAATTTCAGGAAGCATCATATTGTTGTTCCTTTTAGTTTATCTTTATTTTTTTACATGTTACTTGTGTTGTGAACAAAATGGAAAAGTACTCTGCAGAAAAAATATGGCTTTCGGAAACGGAAACAAATATTGCTATAAAAACAGTTCTAACTGAAGGGATTTGGTTTTAATATTGATTCGTAAAGTATGAATGTCCAAGTCTCTGGACATTGCTTCGAATGAGAGCGAAAAATTACACAGCAACACATTGCTTGAGCATTTTGAAGTGAGAATATTCATTTTTAATGGATGAAACGCAAAAAATTGGCTCAAAAAATGATAAATTTTTTATGGCTAAAACCATTTCTTTTAATTAAGTTTTTTATCATTTTTTTTGAGCCAAATGCAGCCAAAGCTCTCTGTGATTCTCTGGGTCTGTCGTATTGACAACCAGCCAACCGCGGAGCGCGCGACCCACGTACACCAAGAACCTAGATAGTCTCCTGGTTCACACAAAGAGACAGAACGAGATGAAACTTTGAAAACCATTATTAATAATTCACTAGGTTCCCAATGTGAGTCCTGATAGCATTTAGTGTTTTTTAAGATCAATTTTTGTTTTGTTTCCACAAGAAAAGAACACCGAAAACATAGGAATCGTTGTTTGCACGATCAGAGAGAAAAATCGAACCACTGAAACCAGCGAAAAAACTTATAGTTCTAGTTTTTGTTGTTTTTATTCCCTTATTTTAGGCAGAATATTAATAATAAAAAGAATTCCGAGCTATACTCTGGATGCATGTTTCGGGTTGACATGCAGCCCGGTAAAAATGCTGTAAGCATCTCAGCAGGATGGATGCAACTACAGGAAACATGGAATGAAAGTATATCGATATTTTCAATTAAGACTTTATCCAGATTGTAATGCAAACAGTGTTTCGGTTGAAGCCATTTTGAATGGCGCCAAATATAGAATAATTTTTGCATGGAAAAAATCACATTCAGTCATGTAAAACACTGGACCGATACGGTGTATCGATCCAGATGCAAAGTTGTCGCAAAAAAATGTAATGTACTGTTTTAGCATGTATTAGTGAAGTCTGTGGAAGAAGAAGGAGATAATGATAATTCAATTAGTTTCCGACAAAAAAAGTTTCAGCATCGAAATTCTGAAGCGTATTCTAAAGAAGAAATCAAAATGTTTTTAAAATGATCAATCAATTAATCTTGATTTAAGCAAAAGTTCTGTTTTTTTTTATTTAACATGGACCAAATACATCACACCATGGTCGTTGTTCTCTGCTACTTGTTTTTGTTGCAAAAGTTTTTTTGTTCATATTTCAATCGAGAGATTTTCATGAGAGAAAAAATGCGCCAAAAAATTTCGTATCGATGTTACGTATTTTGCGAGAGGGCAGAAAAGAGATGAAAGGGGAAACATCCTTTTCCTCAACCGCGACACTAGACTGGCTGGTGTTTACTGATGATCCCAGAAAAATCGATCAAATTTGCACAAAAGAACCATTCTTGTGCACATTCACATACACGCCAACACACTTTAGGAAAAAGTATTATTTGTGAATGGATGATGATGATGACTTAATTTGGTATTCTAAGGCCAGTAGCCAACCAGAATTACCAAACACAAGAAACGGAACAGCAAAATAGGGATAAATGATCAAGGATTTCATTTTTTTTCTTCGGTGATTGATAGTGTTAGTTAGCTTGCTTGTTGTTGTCATCATCGTCTTAGTCGTAGTGGTTCCCATTTTCTCAAACTAAAACTTGAGAATGGGAAATATAAATAAATGTTGCAAAAGAAGAGAGATTCTGTTTTCACTTGGGACTTATTTGATGAGATTTAGATAGAAGAAAAAGTGGAGATCATTCTTTTCCAGGCTCTCAAAGCTTTTTGTTTCTAGTTGGTTGGCTGCTAAAAAAGCGCGCGCAATAAATTTTTTGCTTTTTTCTAACCAATTGAATTGAAGAATAAAAAATTGACTGAAGAATATGGAGCGACAAACGATCGCTGCTCAAGCAAAACAATTATAGGATAGTAGAGCTTGGGAAATGTGATTCATCAGCACATTCTACCATCCCGAAACAGCGAAAAGCACGTCCCAAAGGCAGAAAACTACGATGTAAAGATGAAGTTAATCACTTACCACTAATTGGTTGTTGTACCAGAATCTTCAGGCCAACCAACAGCGACAATCTCTTCTTGTCGGCTGACCAAGAACACATTTTTGCCCCTTGCTTAGACCGAATGGTCCAAGTATCTTGGTTATCGATCATTGTCCCCTTTGTGTCTCATCGTTTTCGTGATCGTTGTATTGCGAAAAATCATTTTTGAATCATCCCAGAATCTATATAGAATCTATGTAGAACAGAGTCTATCTGGACCGAATAATCAAAAAAAGAGGCGATGCTATAATAATAGCAACTACATAATAATGACAATCATACGAGCTTGGGCACCAAAGCGAAAAGAAGAAAGCCACAAGAAACCAAGAAGAAGACCAGGAAGAAGATGGGAAGCAAGGCTAACCTAAATTTCGATATCGTTTGAAAATATAATTCTGAATGGATCAAGATCGACTGACCCAACAACAAACTAACTGGATACACGCAATAATGACCTCGAGAATAAGCAAAAAAATATGGCGAGAATAACCCAATTTATTTCCGCTACTATTATCATCATTATGATGGTGGTTGCGGTTTTCTTTTTCCGGCAAACCAAAATCTCTGATTCCAAATGAAGGAAAATTCTTAAGGTTACTGTGGATGTTTGATGTTGGCCACGTCTATACAATCACACACAAACAGATCTATCCAATGTTCATTTATAATTGACCAGACGCTAAATAAAATAGTGCCATAAATCAATCGCTGATTCGGATTAAATTCCCAAATGCAATGCATTTTTTTTCAGCACACACGCACTTATCTTTAGTTGGAGAATAAATTATGATAACGTTTGATCAATTTTCCTAGAGCATCAATAGAGTGTTTTGTGTAACTGTTCAATATTTAATTTGGACCTGCATGTTAATTTGAATTCTTTTCAATTATGATGATGGATGTCCATCAACATAGTTTTCGGGAAAAATTCCTGTTTTTTTCTTACTGGTCAAAACTGACACGAAAATTGGTTTAAAAACGGTTTTAATGTTCACTCAATAGAGTCAGAAATACAAGTGTAGTATAAAATTAAAAACGGCGGTTACAAAACTCTTCCAACGAATAGTTGCTGTTCATATAGTACGGCTCACACTTTAACAAAAACAAAAGTTCAATCCCATCCGAGCACTGTTGAGCTATTTTTGTGAAAGACCCCTTTGTTCCGCTAGAAACATGAAAATAGGATTCCCGCAAACAATGTGATCTAGTGCAAATTCTGATCCATTTGAGCCTTTTCGACTGCTATCAAAACTACCGCCATTTCTTAGGAAAAAATTCCAAAAGTAATGGTTTAGAATCTTTCGAAAGCCAAGTGATCTTAGTCCGGAAAAATCTAGATGGATGATGGTGTTGTTCCGACAAACTTCTGGAAACCAGAAGCTTGCAAGCATTTTATCTGTTTTTTGGTGCAGTTCGAATTATAATCTCTTTTTCTGGTGTGAAAGTGAGGAAATAAATCCGAATCCAAATCCAAATCTTCCACGGACTCAATGGAATGAAATGCACTTGTTTTCAGAAGTGTTACACAATTTTCATACTGATTACGACAGAAATCATTAGAAATCGCCAAAAAGGCGGGCAATTTTTCAAAATATTAAGATGAAAAAAAAGCATAAAAATCAACCAATCAAATAAGAATTCTGGTACTTGGTCTTAGCTTTTGACCGTTTTGGTCCAGGAACAACAATGAGATCTATGAGCCAATTCCATAGCAAGCTATATCGTTGCCGGTAATTGACAAGTTAATGTGTGTGCGTCTGGTTGTTGTTGTTTCTCTGTTTCTCTCTCCGATTCGGGTATTATCCGCTTAAATTATTGTTATTAGACTGGACAGCAACAACATCAACCAGAACAAATATTGGAAAACTTCAACAATGTTGGAAATGCTACTATTCAACCCACACACCCACTTAACAGAAACGACAAATTCTGATCTTATTATTTTTATTCTTTTTTTTTCGGAGAATCCATATACATTACGATCTCCCCTATTCAATCGGAGAGAATCCTTATTTTTTTGAGAATATTTTTCTTAATACCTAACTTGGTCCTTGGTAAAGCGGCAATATGGTCGATGGCAGTACAATTGTCAAAGATTTGTGTTGGTGTGTTCCATGGAAAATCGCAAGATCCAAATCGAATGTCTTCACACGATCATTGTTAGGAGGATTGTGCAAGTTTCCTATAATATACTAATCGAATTATAATAAGCAATGGTAGCTACCAGGGGGTAATTGAATCTTTTGTACATCGGTGAATTCAGTTACCAAATGTCTTTGCTAAACTTTTCCTGTTTGGCAATGGTTAATCCAATTAACTTTTCGATGTGTGTTTAGAACCGAATCGAATACCTCAAAAATTGGAGCAAACAATTTGGTTCAAGTTAAATTCTAATTTATAGCCTTTATAAATTACTATTTTCCGACATGGTATTACTTTCTTTGAGTATTTGAGCTCCGGTTTTGAGCTGTTGAATCGGTTGAATTGGTATTCGTCCGTAATTATTAATCGATTATTGATTGATTATGATCCATGCTGAGAATCTTTACGAAACGATGGGTGCTGCCGATGATGATGAACCGGATGATGGTACCGGATTCGTTAAACCGAAACAATGCTTGCCGGTGGAGGATTTCGATGATTACGCGAACGCTGCCGAAACATTACAAAGTAGATTCTATTTAAAACAAGTTCGATTAGAAGCACAAACTTTGCAAACGTTCTCCATCAACAAGAACTTTGATGAAAAAACATATTTGAGTGAGGATTTTGCTAAATCTGAACCAGAGGATATTGTTTCGGTTGTTGAGGATGATAAAGAAAATGCTGCTGAAGATAATGTTGATCTGGACGATGATGATGAAATGGAATCATGGATATGGACCAATACTCGATTGATACGGAAATTGTTGCATAGTTTTCGTTATACCAGAAAATTTGTTGAACTATATCGGGCACAAATCTTGGAAAATCGTATGGATGATGGTGGCTACCATCATCACAATAAGCACCATAACCACTATTATCATCAACAGCAACCATATTTTGATATATCACGAGCTGTACGCACTAAACAATGGTGGATCGAATATTGTTTCGGTTCGATGCCATCCTCATCCAAGCGCTATCGCGGCAAAAATGATGTCGGCAACGTTGGCACCGAAAATCTTGGCGAGGATGATGATCTCAATGACCAAGATTCGTCGGAAAATGATGACGATGATGATGAACAAGATGATACTTCCATGATGGATCAAATGATTGATTTGGAACGACATGAAAATATTAATAATGAAACCATTGATTTTGATTATCAGAAAATCAAATTCGGACAACTAATGCTCTGGTCATCTTCATCGTTGATCTGGTGCTCACCGTCTTCCTCTTCTTCGAACTCGTCCGATTCAGATGTTGGACGTTGGGCTTCAACACAAACCGACTCTAACATCAGCAACCATCTTAATCGCCATCAAGCTGTGTCGGTTAAGCAACAGAACCAAAACAGCATCAAAAGTAACAACAGCAGCGGTAGTAAGATTAAGAATGCCAACCATAATAATAAGAATGATCATAATAATGCTTACACCACGGGACATTTGCCGCAAGTTTCATTTTTGGCCGAATTAGATCAAATCGAAGTGATACGTGTATTACGTATTTGTCGTATATGGTTGATTCGTGAAGGATACAGGCCACAATTAGGCCTTTGGCTATATGGATTATTGGCCCTGTTGGATCCAATTCAAACGGCCGATATTTATTATGAATTGCGGTTATTGTTTGCTACATGCAACCGTTGTCGTATGGAGACATTAATGTTGGCCGCAAACGTTTACTGCAGCCAAAATGGTGGTATCATGGGTAAATTAATGATGAAGAATTTCCACCCCGCTAATAATAAACAACCTTCGAACAATAGTGGTTGTAGTAAATTATTCTTCAAAGAGAATTCTAATTCCACCTTCCACCATACTGGTGGTGGTCATGGCGATGGTGGTAAATGTCCATCGCTACCACCAATAACCGCATCTAGCCACCATCATCAACAACAACAATCTTGTGATAATATTTTTCAGCAAATAACACAATTACGCGAACAACATTCAACCCTTTGCCTAATAATGATCATAATTGTGCATTTTTTTGGCCAAAAAGATTTGATCGATTTGGTGGTGGTTTCTGCTGGACCAAACAACCACAATCCAGACATCACGACGAATGGATCGAACTTTGGTGCAACCAACAAATAGCAGAAGGGATATTAGGGGGCCCGGTCAAACGCTCACACTCTTGTAGCCAATCAATCAATTATCATTTATGATTTTGGACCGGCATTATGATGATGGGAAAGAGACCGCCCAGAATTTTTATTAAAATTGATAAAGAGACCAGTCTAGTTCCCGTTTTTCTTATTTTTCAAATAACTTTTCCAAATAAAATAATCTCAAGATGATGATTTTTTTTCGTATTTCAGCGTTCTGAAACAAGTTGGCCTGGAAACATTGCGAAAAGGCGACCTACAACTGTACCCAAATTTGACCGAAATGTAAGAACGAGGAGCGATGAGATGAAGGCAACCAAGAAGATTTTATTTCTAATTTTCATCCGATTTTCCTACTACACTCGAACCAGATTTATGCAAACCATGCATCATCTGCATACGATTGAACCGGGAGCATTCTCACAATTACCGCATCTAATGTCAATGTAAATTTCATCACTTTAATTAAAAACATAATCTTAGGCAGAATAATCTTGGTTTAGATTCTTGTCTTCTCTTTTCCCTTGCCAGAATGCTCGCAAAAAGATCATTTTTTATAATCAAATTTAATTCTTTCTTGACTTGAATGTCTTTTTTTCTCATTTTATCCAATGAATCTCGACGGCCATGATCCGATATACCATATGAATTATGTGTGTGTACTAACACAAATCATGATGATGATGATGAAAAAGCTATATCAAAATGGCTCCTCAGCTCCAGAAAATTATGGACGGTGTTTTTGTTGGATCGCTACTCAAATTAACGCACTTGTAAGTAATGATTTTGTTGTTGTTGTTGTTGATGATTTTTGATTATGTTTCTCGGAAATTCTCTAATAATATTACATAATAGATGGAACAAATGCTTACTTTATTATGTCATGCTTTTATTTTTATTTTTTGCATTTGGCTCCAGAAAAATCACCCATTCTGGCCTGGAACGTTTCCCTATGATAAGGCAGGACAATCCTGATGAAATTATTTCAATGATGTAATTTCTGTTGTTTGTATTATTATTAGAATTATTGGTCGTATTAATATTTTTTATGTTATCATTGTTATTTTTCCTTTTCCTGTCTCTTTTGGACTCGAAAATCAATAATCAATATTCCAATGGATATGATTATGGTGAAATCTTTTCCGTCCGCAGAGATTTCGACAATAGCCGAATTCGTAACATAACCAAAGGCTCCATTGTAGTCAACGCTGAAAGCGTGTAAGTATAATTCTTGAAACTTTCGGTTCTAAATGTGCTTGTTGTGCGCAAAAGTTTCATTTGTCGTGAAACTAACCAAGCGCTAAAACAAAACTTCCGGTTCGGATATAAAATAGATGATAGCAGACGAGAGAGAGGAAAAATAACTATCAATGTATCAATGGAAAACATTATTTTTTGTTACAAATAGATAAAATTGCTAGATGGTCTATGAACCATAAAAAATAATAGCTTTTTGGCGCCTTGAAATTCAAATTTTTTTTGATACATTTGAAAATTCGATTTTTTTAGAATGCCCTTCGTAGAGTACGTGTAGGAAGGAAATTCAAAATTCGAAATTGGAATGATTTTCTAAGCTTTGAATTCTCTGAAATTCTGTATAGATTCTGTTTATTTTATGAGTCCATTGACTGTAATAATTTAAAATGATTCATTTTTTCGGAATTTATTCATTTGTTTTGATGATAATGATAATGACGGTGATAATGTTCCAAATTTTGTCCCATTATTCTTTATGATTCTTCTTGTTTATTGTTTAAAACCATATAGCTACATTGAATACAATCAAATCGAGTTTATCAGCAACTATGCGTTCCATGGATCGAAAATAGAGAAACTGTAAGTATAGAATCGTGCAAGTTGATAATCGATTCTGTTTGTCTCATTTTTTTCTGGTTTGTTGTGTTTTTTCTTGCCGTTTTTCGGTTCCAAAAATGTGGTCCTAGTTAGTCTTTGTCATTAATAACACAATGTTTATTCATTTATTTATTCCTTTCTTTTTTTCTATTTCTCTCTTTTTCCGCTTTGACGACTGCTTGATGGTCACGAATGGTGATGGCGATGGTGATGGTTCAACCAACCCACCCGAAAACCAATGCCTACTCCTGCGCCAAAACAAATAATAGAAGTCTTAAGGGAAATAAGAAGCTGGTCAATTTACAGGAGCATGCCTTCTCTGGCCTCTATCTTCGTGAGCTGTAAGTTAACCGATTTTAATTTTTTCGTTAGTTTAGTTAGTTTAGTTAGTTTCACTAGTTTTTCCTGGTATTCTGTCCATTACAATTATCTCTGTGTAATTTGGTTCTGTGTGGGTTTGTTGGTGTGGGTGTGTATATGTGGTAATTGGAATTGGTGCGAAAAACGACGAGTTGTGGCATATTCTATGTCTATGTCTAAGGGGATAGTTTTTAGCGATGCAATGTGTAATAATCAGCACATAATTTGTGCCTAGGCCTTTTTTTGCCTGAAACATTTCGGTTCTTTGTTTTTGTGTGAATATGGCCCACATTTTTCATGCTGATTTTTTATGCGTTTTTTTATTATTATGTTTTTTTTCGCGTGAATCTCTTTATTTCAATTGGCAAAAAAGATCTCAAAATGTTGATTAGCTGTTGTTTTAAATGGGAATACTTTCTTTTTGATTATTGAATTACTTTCAATAATAAATCTGGCTGGTTCTTTGTTCACATGCATAGGGTTTCATCAAAATCTGCAATGTTTGTAGTTTTTGAGACGATAATAATAAGAATCATAAAGCAAAAACATCAGAGTTTTTTGGTATTGAAAATTTCGCAAGAATAATAGAAAGATTTGCTTAGTCAAATATCGATTATACTCCGAGTGTTGGAAGCGGCCACAATGGCCACAATGCCCAACCCTAATGAACACATTCAGCCAAGCACAACGTCCTTGCAAGTCCAAGAATCACAATCAGAGCGAAAAAAAAGAGAAACAAACTTTGTCTTCCTCTTTTGGTTTCTTCCTTTGAAACGGAAACTTTTTCCAATTGTTTTCCCTGGGTCGATTAATACCGAACACACATTTGCACCGGAATTCTTTCGCAAAAAAAACTTGATTCTTATTCGTTTTCTTCTTAATATTTCATGGTTTTTTTCACAAAAATCTCCCTCTATTTGAGGCTACCAGGATCATGTCTATTTTACGGAGCCTTGATTTTTAGGAACAAAACTCCAAGGGATCCTTTGCGTTTTGCGTGTTTGATCCATTCATTATTCATGGTAAAAATCACTCACCAAAAACAAAAATTTAATGCTCAGGAAATGGATGCGAATCAAGACCATCACCGATACCAGAAACTCGAGGAAAAATGGAGCTATTGTTTTTTTTTTTGAGAAAACGAAGAGACCATAATAACCGAGCGGGCGTTTGTGTGTATGTTAGACGTGCCAATTTCACCCTATTGTTATGTCCCATTTTCAGTCTACATGTAGGTGTATGTGAGTCTCTTTGTGCTGGCTTCCTTTTCCGGCTAAATCAATTGAAAAACGTTACTTTTTTCTTCAATCAGTACCTCGGTGTGTTACACCAGTACCATCATCACTCTGTTTTGCCCTCGTTTTCTCGATTTCGTTGAGAGACAACATTTTTCTTATAACTCCCAACAGCCGAACTTAAAACATATTTTAGTTATATTAAATGTTGTTATTATCGGTATAAATTTAATTAATTTGGTTTGGTTGTGCAAGTAAGCAATCATCATCATTCTAGATGATCCAATTTATCTTAAGTGGGCATTTTTATTGAGAAAAAAAAGACAATCCTATATGGCCATTTAGCGCGGTAGAACATTACGCTGTTGCCGACCTGACAATTCTTGTCTAAGTCTCGGCAGAAAAAATAGCGCCAAAGAAATTGTCCAATTGTCACAACGAAAAAATTTATTTAGGAATTCCTCATAAAAATAAATTATTTTTTACTTTGGGAATCACTCGGCAAACAAAAAGATTCTCATCAATAAGATTACCTGCTTTGCCTGTAAATTATAGGAAAATGCTTCAATACAATACTATTAGCCCGGAAGGATGGTCATTGAAATTTTCAGAAACAACAATATTAGAATAATAATAAGAAATCAAATCCGATTATTACCAGATTATTCTGTTTCAAAAATTCTTTCCGGCAAAGCTTATCCAAAATAGATAAGTTCCACAACAGCACTGTATTTAGCACAACAATAGGATTCCGGTTCATTCTTAACCACATCCAAGGTTGCCCAGAACACGCAATCGTTATTTCAGCGGCGCATTTTTTTTCTATCGAAGCTTGAATTCTTGAATCTCTTCCATCCATCAGCATGATGATGATCAGGGGTGAGCAACCTTTTTACTGGTCAACGGGTCAATTTAAATTTTGATAATTGTTTGGCGGCCGCATATAAAGTAGTGTAGAATGTAGACCTACGACGACATCTCTTAACAGGAGAACAGAAATACAGCTTCTTTTCCTGTTAATAGTGTGTCTCTTCATCGCGTCAAATCATAAAATTGAACCAATCAGAGAGAGGAATACGCCTTCTTCTTCTTTTTGAAGTGTGTCTCTTCATCGGTTCAAGCAATCACAATAAACCAATCAGAGAGAGAAATACACCTTCTTCTCCTGTTAATAGTGTGACTCGTCATCGGTTCAAATCATCACTATGAACCAATCAGAGAGAGAAATATAACTTCAACTCCTGTTAAGAAATGCTTGGGGGCCGTCCCATTGATGTTTGATCATTCCACGGGCCACTGGTTGCTCACCCCTGATGATGATAAAATTTCGTCGATTTCAACTTCAGACAGTTGTGTTCGACGACTTTTCGCCGAAGGAAGTGTGAATGAAACTAACAGATAGGAAGAAGAAGAAGAAAAAAACTCTAATATTAATTGTGTACTGTAAATTGCTGTTTGAAATCCAACGCGCTCTATATACACTTGATGATTAGTACAATTCCTTTCTTCCTTTTTCCGGATATCTTGCCTTGAAAAATGAATGTTCCAGATTCAGGACCAATATATTAGTCTTTTTTTATCAAGACATCAAGATGCTTTTCCTGGAATTCGACTCCATTCTTAGTGTTCAAGTGTCAATACTTGTGTGTATGTGTGATTGAGAGAATAGCCGGAAGGCTCTCAAAATAACAAAAGACGCCCTAGAATGTAGCGAATGTCGTAGAATTATTTTTGTCATTGTTTTCACCTTTTAGATAATTCCTCTTTCTTTTCTGTTACATGCAAGTGATTTATCTCAAACGAGTATCACCAAGCTGCCCACCAATGGTCTTTCGGTTTCATTGGAAATTCTACGCATAACCGATACATTCACAATGAAAGAAATACCGTTTATCTATCATTTTGAATCCATGAAAGAAGCTTACCTTACTTATCCATATCATTGTTGTGCATTCAAATTTCCCGCCAATCATGATCCGATCGAATATGAACGTATCAAGAATCTTTTCAATGCTGACAAGTGAGTCTTTTGTGCCATGGTGAAATTCTATCAAGGTTTTGAATTTTCTATCGATCAGATTTTGTTTCGGAAACAAAGATTCCTTGGAAAATGATCCAGATCGTGGAATAGTTAGAAAAATAATGGATTCATTATCATCATTCTCCACGGTAAGTATGTGTGTGTTAGTGAAATTCCATTCTATTAGTTTCGAGAAGTTTTTATCAAATCTTTAGCTCCCTCGGGTCTTTTTTCCCTTTCTTATCATCTTTCTTTCATTTTTTGTTCGATTTGTACCATAATGCAGACCAACCATCAAAAAGCAACAACATCTTCCATTTGGAATGGAGTTTTTTCGCCATTTTTCGCCTTCACATCGTCTCCATCATCATTTGAAGAACAGAAACTTGTTTTCGAAAAACCAAAAAAGTATAGGTTTAAACGCAACACCAACAGCAAAAGTAATAGAAGCAACACTATAAACGAAAAAGGGGCGTTGGAAATGGCAAAACAGCAAATAACTAGCAAGCCTGTTTTTGGGGTGAGGAGACGATCAATGTGTGACATATAGACGACAGCCAGCCCCTTTTTGCAAGACCTTAAGTTTAAAAGAAATTTATTTTTTACTTTACCACCTCTTTTTTCTCTTTTGCTCCACCTTTCCCTTTTTTTTTATATAGGTGATAGTCTATAATGATGAGGGAAATGCTAACCAATCGGTGATGGTGCATCATCCTTATGAAATTTTGGAGAATCGAATCAAGATGGCAGGTCGTGATCAAACGGAAGATGAAGAAAATTTTTTCAAATTCAACAATCAAGATGATTTTAATCATTTTAATAATAAAAACGAATTACCAGGAAGGTTCGGTATACCACACAAGAGTATTACTCCTAAACAACAAGAATTCTGTGGAAATATTGAAACGCGTATGCAAATGGTTAAATGTTTTCCAACACCGGATGCATTCAATCCATGTGAAGATGTTATGGGCAAAACATATTTACGTGTTGTGGTTTGGTTTGTGGCTTTTGCCGCCGTTTCCGGCAACGTTTCGGTCATCGTTGTATTAATGAGGTAAATTTTGATGAGAAATCCATTATTTTTATTAGTGTTTTACTGGTACTACGGAGATTGGAAAAAATTTCCAATCATTTTACATTTGTCCAGAGAATCGAAAAAAGTTTCAGTGATCAGTGAATTCTTTTACCGACGAAAAATAATGATTTTAATTTCACAATTCTAAGCCAATTTTCGGGGAAAATCTCTATTTTTGTCACCATAGTTCTCAAAAACCAAACTTCTACCACCTCTGAATCTCAAATTCCCCAACTAATCAGATTGCATGCCCATTCACCATAAATCTCATTAAAACCCTTGATCACCAACAACAAGATTTTGGGTTGGTTTTGGTTTTTCCAGATTTCAAGTCCAGGTTCAACTTGGGAATTTGTTTCGGCGAACTTTGTTTACTAATTTAAATAATTCAAATTTAACCAAGCCAACATCCAGTATGCATCAAGTAGAATATAAAAAAAACTCACACAAGCGTCTGGTATGTGATCTGGGTTTTTGTGTGATTGGAAAATTTATTCATGTTGCTGGATCCAAAATACTTTATCCAAACAATATCATTGGATCATTTCTGTATGATTTGATTTGTTTAAAATTTATCCGACAATCAAAAATTCGTCGGGAATTTTCAAGAATTCTTTCATATTTTAAAATTTTTTCATCTTTTCTGATCTTTTTTCTTCCTCTTTTCCAGTTCACGGTTCACTTTTAATGTTAGCAAATTTTTGATGATCAATCTTTCTTTTGCTGATCTGATGATGGGTAAAATGAAATGACGTTCCCAACAGAATTTTCCTTAATTCTTATATCGATCTCTCACAATTCAGGCGTTTATCTTTTCATCATTGCTGTGGTCGATCTAAGAACACAAGGTGTTTATTTTAATTATGCTATTGATTGGCAACACGGTAAGTGAATTGGGACAATAACAGGTTGTTTTTAGAAATTGATTTTGTCAATTAATCAAAGGCATCGGGTGTAAAGTAGCCGGATTCATAACCGTATTCGCTCAATTGTTATCAATATTCACATTGACTGTGATCACTTTGGAACGTTTGTTTGCCATTACCTATGCAATACAATTGAATCGTAGATTGAAATTAAATTTGGCCGTAAAAGTAATGATCACTGGGTGGATTCTGGTTATATTGCTTGCTTCGTTACCATTGTTTGGTATTAGTTCATATTCGAAAACAAGTATTTGTCTACCAATGGAACATAAGAGCATTCCCGATGTGGTTTATTTGGTGGCCTTGTTGCTCATCAATCAATTCTCTTTCGTGATTATTTGTGCTTGCTATTCCAAAGTATATTCATCAATGATTTGATTTGCTAACACTGTTCGTTGGACCTAATCAAATCAATTTCTTTTTTCCTGCAGATGTATTTTTCGATAATCAGTCAAAAAACTCGAGCCACGATGAATGATATGACCATTGCCAAACGAATGGCATTGTTGGTGTTTACCGATTTTGCTTGTTGGGCACCGATCGCATTTTTCGGTCTGACAGCCATTGCTGGTTACCCATTGATTGATGTGACCAAATCGAAAATTTTATTGGTCACCATATATCCGTTGAATTCATGCGCCAATCCGTTTCTATATGTGATATTCACCAAACAATATCGTCGAGATTTTTTCATTTTGGTCTCAAGATATGGTTTGTGCAAGACAAAAGCATTACGCTACAAACCTGCACGCAATTTCCATCCAATCAATCAACATCACCATCATCATCACCATGCTCATCATCATCATCATAGGACAACGCCGAACACGAGCGATTTAATGCAAAAATACAATCAATGTGGAA
The DNA here is from genome assembly GCA_025882695.1 of Amerodectes protonotaria. Classification (NCBI taxonomy): domain Eukaryota; kingdom Metazoa; phylum Arthropoda; class Arachnida; order Sarcoptiformes; family Proctophyllodidae; genus Amerodectes; species Amerodectes protonotaria. The sequence goes on along the minus strand of JAOZJS010000024.1, from coordinate 48,795 downwards.
AATCGAATCAAGGTGAGAATTCGGATTCTTCTTTTTTTCTGGTTGATTGAATAATTGAATATCTCATTTTTACCATCTCGCAAACGCAGTTTGCTCCTGTCCATTGCAATCATTCGAAAGCTCCAATTTGCACATCTACCAACATAAAGGTCAACATCATCATCATTATTGCGCGTTGTATAATTGCGAATTGAGCTCCCAGCATTGTATGATTTGTAATCCTAATTCATGTTCTGGCCATGGTTCCAAAAGTGATAACAATGAAACTAGCAGAAACATTGAAGACAAAGTAATAGGAGGTAGTGGTGCTGGTGGTGGTGCTGGATCATCCAATGCGCTTTGCATGAATTGTACTGTGATGCAACAAGATTTCGATTCTAACAATAGTAGATCATTGGAGGAAATGGAGAAAGAGGAGAAAAAACACCGCAAACACAAGCGCTGCCATCATTATCCTACATCATTGTCCTATTGTAAGTATCAACAACGTGGCCAGAATCGTGGTCAACACCAGCATAATCAGAATCATTCTTCGTGTAACTATTCCGGATCGAATCATTCAAATAATTTCATCAAAATCGATTCGCCTAACAGTTGTAATTGTCTAGGCGGAAATGTAGATTTATGTCAAGCAGATCCCCCATCAAGAAATTCAAATGATGGATGTAGGAAAAACGTTAGGCGCCATCTGGAATGCTCGAACAGAAACGGGCCGAATTCAAATGAAATTAGTGCCCATAATAATGAGAAAAAAGAATGTTCATGTTCTGGAATGAAGCAACACCAACCTCGTTCTGATGATTTAGAAATGATGGATAGTAATAATCCAACATCATCATCATGCGAAAAAGTTCATATCATTCGGAACCATTGTAAACATTCTTCGTGTTTGGAGGCTAACGGGAAGGTGATATTTACCAGGCAAAGAAATCCACAATTATTGATGTCTGCCAATGAAGAATTACAGAAATCAACGTCCCATCAACATGGTGGTGGTGGTGGTAATCCTAGTAAACGTGGAAGTATATTCTCTAGCATCTTCAGACGAATGTCAATGTTTACCAAAGCAACTGAAAGTTCAACTTGTGGTTCACATAATGATAATCATAGGTCTCATCACAAAAATGATTCGGGCTCTGAATCTGGATCACCATTCTCTTCATCGAATTCATCAAGTCACCATGTTAATAGGCGAACCAATGATCATCACCACCATCATTATCAACAATATTGTCATCATTATCGTCGCTGCTATCACTGCCATAATCCAGTAAAAAGGAAACAACTAGCAGAAAATTCGGCCACTGAAGCAGAGGAAAAAGATGACACCGTAATCAAAGCATCATGTAATAATAATAACCCATTACCCATTGAACAAGAACGAGAAATATTACATCAAGCATTGAAAGAAACAACAACCATATTGGAAGCAGTTGCAGTGGTGGAAGAATTGAGTAGCGGTGCACGTATTTCCTCTATGGCATCTTCTTCAAGTTCTAAAACGAAAACTTAAACCCACCCAATCCATTTATCCTGATGAATTGATTGATTAATATTATCACTGTGTGAACCCGCCCAGCACCAAGCCATACCTCCCTTTTTTCGAAAAATTTATTTTTTTGTAAAAGGTATAACCTTAAAAAGTAAGTTTTCGAAATTGATTTTTTGTCACTTTTTCTTTCTGAAGGTGTCCATTCTTGAACACCTTATCTTATGTATGTGTGTGTGTGTTTGTGTGTTTTTTTTGAGGACATACAATAAACGATAACGACAAAGGTATTGTTTTGTATGTGTATGTGTGTTTTCAGATAATAGAATTGAAACTGGTGTGTGTTCCAGAAAGATTTTCGTCAAACTATGGACAAACACCAACCTTGATGGTTTTTTGGTGGAAGAATATTATTGTCGTTATTATTTTTATTTATCCAAGGTAGGTATTTAAGTTTCCATGTATCTGTTTTTTTTTTTGTTGGAACAATTTATCATTCGATTATGTCTGTGTATGTTTTTTGTGTGTGTATTTCATTTGACCACAAATATCGATATCTTGAAAGCACATATTTGTGCAAAAGCAGAGAAAGAGAGAGCAACCAAAGAGCCTTTTTGTCCCTTTCCCCTTTCCGTTTTCCTATCTTGTTATACTGTTTCATCATTTTTTCTTCATACCTCTTCTTTTCAACGATTGTTTGCGCTTTGATGATGGTTCGAATGGATTTCAAATGTAATGAGATACATTTTTTTCGTATCCAGCAACAGCAACATTGTGAATAGAAATTACGGAAGGTTATAGCAGGGTTGCGCAACTCGCAGCCCGCGTGCCGCCCATCAAACATTTTTGTGCAGCCCACCAAGTTTTAATAAACAGCAGACGAAGCTATTTTCCTCTCTCTGATTGGTTCATAGTTATGATTTGAACCGATGACCAGACACACTTTAAGCAGAAGGAGAAGGTGTATTCCTCTCTCTGATTGGTTTATTGTGATGACTTGAACCGATGACGAGACACACTACAAACAGGAGAAGAAGGTGGACTCCTCTCTCTGATTGGTCCAATAAGGACCCAATGACGAGACACACTATTACAGCAAAAGAAGCTGTATTTCTATTCCGCTGTTAAGAGATGTCGTCGTTGGTCTAGATTTTAAACTCAGCTTGCCAAACAATTTTAAAATTTAAATTAGCCCGTTGATTAAAAAGGTTGCTCACCCCTGGATTAGACCATCAAAAAAAGAAGTGTTTAACACAAGCGATCGCTTTGAATTATGAGAATTTTCTCAATTCAGTTTTGAATTCTAAAGGCGGTGTCTCGTTTGAAAATTGATGATAATTGTGATCCGAAAAGACGATTCCTTTAAACCAGGATGATAATGATGGTAGTGCTAGTTATTTCTTGATCGAATTTTATTATTCGTTCTTTTTTTCGGAAAATTGTGTATCTTATACGTGGTTTGCTCCCCTACAAACCAAATATGTGGCCCCTGTTGGTTCATTTTGGATCATTATCATGGGTATGTCTGCCTGTGTCTGTAAATATTTATTCAACAAATATATAAATTGTCTCCAAAAAAAGCGAAAAAACCAAACCACACTACGATGACAATTGTTTCAGCCAATATGTCCTTCCTCTTCCCCTTCCCCCAAAGAAGGTCGCTACCGATAAGGGATTCGCGCCACACATATATCGCATGATATATAGGTGCCCTAATGTGATCTGGAACGGAATCCCGAAGATAGAGAGGGAATGAGAATCGTTAGATTGGCATATCTTTCTAGGCAATGGAAAAAGGTGGCTACATGGATAATACACGAAACCAAGTTAGGCTAATCTGTGGTAACACGCACTTTTAATTAGATTTTAAATGTTGAAACACATACATTCAAAAAAAATAGAATGATGAATTCTTGATCCAAACGTTGATCTATCAATTTGGAGACAGTTGAGCAACAACCAAATTCAATATTGCCATCCGATATTGAATTGTTTGCTCAAGCACACGCCCCTACATAAGCAGAATGTTTAAGGAAATCTACTAAGAGGTCCAATTCTCCTCAACGTAATGAAATAAAAATGATAATAATAAGGCAAGGTAGACAAGACCTAATTCAGTTTATTTAATTAATCTTGTTCGTTTTTCGTTTCCATTTCATTTTCTTTATTTTATTATTATTAGTAAATGAATGATATTATATAGATAGAACCTATAACAATCATCTTTATTGGTGGAATAATAAATAAACATGTCATTAAGTAGATTATTATTATTATTATTATTAATATTAACCAACACAACAAATTTTTTGAGGGCAGGGACAACGTATGAGGAGGCGTGATTTTTCAAGTCCAATCATCCAATCGAGGCTCTGCCTGCGTCGATATGCATGTGCATGTGCATGTGCATGTGCATGTGTCTGTGTCTGTGTCTGTGTCTGTGTCTGTGTCTGTGTCTGCGTGTTAATATGTATTGAAATGGGCATGGGTGATGCAGTGAGAGGAGGATCCAATTTTTTAAAACAAAAGCGCAATGGTAGTAGCCAATCAAATCAATCGTTAGAGTCGTCACCACAATTATCATCGTCTGCTTCTTCTGAAACATCGGATCCGATGTCTTGTGGTTTTATGTCTATAATAATAGAATTTTTTCCCGAATCGCCATTGTTGGTTTTAGGAAATGGTTTCTTTTTTGATTTTCTTGGTTGATGCTGATATTTTCGCTGTTGTTCTTTGATTTCCAATTGGATCAGATCAGCTATTCCATTGGTCATGGCAGTAATCATATCATGATTGTCGTGACCATTTTTTCTTGTCGGTTTCCAAAGATGACCATCATATTCATTCGGGTCTTCATCCTGGTAATCATCATGGTGATTGCGGTCGTCGTCGTCGTCGTAGTCGGAATGGCCATCATCTTTGGCCAATTCATGCTGTGTGATTGTATGCTTCCTTAGATCCGAATGTTTACGGAATTTTTTCCTACAAATCTTACATTCATATCTTTGTGTCTGCATAACTGTGCCGGAATCATCTTCATCTTGATGATTTCTGATGATCGATTCTAATTGATTGATTTTCATAGGGCTCTCAATCACTGCCGTTCCTTTCACGGTCACTTTCGTTGGCTGTTTTGATGGGCTGTTTTGGGGGGTCAAATTAAAAAAAGAATGACCCTGGCCCTGGTTGATCAGGTTATCGAGATTAGCTTTCGCTGTCATTGTTTGATTGGGACACAGTCTAACAGAATCCATAATCTTTGCAGTCTTTGTAAAATTATAATTATGGTTACGTTTATTATTCTTTTCAGTAATTTTGTTAGTCAGGTTTCTCCCAAATTCGTCGCACTCTTGTTGTTTTGTAGTTGTTTTAGGTTTATGCCAACGTCTATGCGAAGCCAAATTGGCTGGACAATTGAAAACTTTATCACATTCGGGACATCTGTATTCAATATGCACAATCCTAGAGCAACGATGTTGGGCCAAAGCAAACGCGTCCGCATGAAACTCTTTACACAGGGCGCATACATAATCACCGATCTTATTGTCAATCTTTGAAATCTCCTCTCTAGCTTCTGGAGTGATCACCACTATGTTCAAACTAGGATCAATATCGCCTGATCTTTTCACCGCACAACCTTGGCTCATCAACGTGGTAAACTCTTCCTCATTGTCCGAATCCAAAATGAAGGTACCGGATACCGGAGAGGATTTGTGTTCATCAAATTTGAATTTTCTTAATGATTTGATTTTTTTGTTCACCGCCAATGGCCTTCGAGTTTTTTGGTCACCATCAACAACGCTATTTTCGATCATCGAGCTTCGCTTTTTAGCACAGCCGCCATTGTTGCTTTTTTCTTTATTCTGATTTGATAAAGATTTGTTGCGAATCTCGAACGATTTTAACAACGATGGTTGATGCTGATGTTTTGGACTAGATTGATAAATCGGTGGCGGTGATGGCGAACAAATAACACTGTTCGATCTGCTAATCAAATTTACTTCATTGAATGGTTCCGGCTTTCGATTTAAATCAGTGGACATTTTCATCCGCTTATTACCGGACAATTCGGTTGCTGGAGAGTTTTGTTTTTTTCTCAAACAACGCAGATCCAATGCTTCATTTTCGTCACCGCCATCATCTAGTTGATTATCTCCGTCCAGGTCACCATTGATCGGTTTGGTCAAATTCAATGATCCAGCGATCTAAAACCGAGGAAATATCAGAATCGAAAACAAAATCAAAATTGCTCAAAATAGATGATCTAATCATTATCTATGAAATAATAATGTCAATTAAGATAGAATTCTCTAATTAGGTCCATAAACATTAATATTGAATTTTGAATCGTTGTTTCTTGGTTTTGGTTCTCCATTCGTACCAATCTGGTCCCGTTCCTGGATCGATCGTTCCGTACCGAATGTTTATTGAATTAAATTAAACTTTAATGGCCACAATTGTAGCCATTATTATTCTTATTATTAGATTGTTATAATGGTTTCGGTTATTCGGAGAGAATCCTTAGTTTGCATATACTTTTAAAATATTCCTTCCTAGCTCAGTTGTTTTAATAGTTAGCTTGTCTACTTGGTGCCATGCCTTATTATGATTATAATGGTACAATCAAAGACCAAAGACACTCTCATATTAATGATTGGGGAGATTGAGCGAAATCGAAACAGGGCTTATTGTCGTTCGTAAGAGGAAACAATGGTCTCAAGACATGCAAACAGACCAAAGCAAACAGATCGAACTTTGTTGCTAGACTTTTGGCGCAAAAAACCTCGATTATCTTCACCAGAATTTCATTTTTATTTTATAATGGCTGGACTTGCTAGCTTGCTGGCTAAGTAATTTCTGCGGAAACTCAAAGATCTTCAATTAAAGATTATTTCAACCAAATATAAAACGCACAAACAAACCAACGAAAAAAACAAGTAATTTTTCAATTATCCTTATTTGGTTATTGTTGTTGTTGTTGTTGGTTTATTCCTGGCTTCCGGGGGGTTAATCTTTTCTTTTTTTTTGCCAGTGTCAGTCGCGAACAACAAAATTCATCGCTTTCGTCATCATTGTTTTTAGTAGCTTTAAATTCTGGAAACTGAAGCTAAATCTATTGCTCTTGTATTCTACTTCCTTGCTATCTTCTGCATATCTCTTTTTTTGGCTTTTTTGGTGGACCAAATAAATTTTCCGGAAAAATATTGATTGTGTCAACCCCCATTGTAAATTGTTATTAAATTTCCACAGTCAAAAACACTTAATATTTATTCTGAAGCCTACATTCTACCAGAATCAGAATGAACGGCAGAAAAAAATCAATCGATTTGAATATCTCTCTATTTCTGTGGCGCCAGAGAACACTGAGCGCGAAAAATCGTGTATTATTACAGATTGTCTCATACAGTAAATCTAGTATTCTGCCGAACCTAAACTAAATTAGCAGAACCTTTTGGACCCGAATTACATTCGTTGTTACCCGACAACCTATGTGTTGCTATTCGGGATAATCATGTTGCAAAAAAATGATTGCTAATATTTTGTTGCAAATCAATTAAGCAGAGCGCTCCTAAACCTAATTGATTGTGTTTTTTCTGGGGATTTGTTTTTGATGCTCACAATTCTATATTCCCCCGGATTCATTCATTATTGTTCAGCCATTATTGATTGAAATCAATTCGAAAAAAATGTCTAGGATCTTCCATTTCCTCTAAATTTATTTCACTCTCATTGCCGCTATCATATTCTATTATTATTATGGTTGTTGGCAATCATCATTCAATCTAGATTAAATTCTTCATATTGTGGCAATATATTCTCTCTCTCTTTCTTTCTCTCTCTCTCTCTCTCTTATTCGCCCTTGTTGGTTAGGGGTTGATCGCTGAGAAATATTGTGTATCAATTTAGTTTAGTTGTATCAAATCGAAAAATAATTGAGTATTGTATCGTTTTGTTCGCTACACAAACTTACATTGGTCGGATGATGATGATGAACTTCGCTTTCGGTAATAAAATTGCTACTTTTATAATAATATTCCAGAATATTATTTTTGGCAAAGCATAATGCTGCATTCAAGCTTGCATCACGTTGTGATTGTTCAATGCGTTGCTGTACCAATGCATCTAGATTGGCTTGACCCAGCATGTAAGAGATGGCATGTTGCATCGGGACCGTTGTGGTTGTTTTTTGTTGGAACATTGTTTCATCGTTGTTCTGGTCATCGTGGTCGATCATCGCTTTTCCATACCTTGGAGATACCATTGGGTCATGATTATGATGATGTTGTCTACCATCTCTGTGCAAACGACCTTCCAATACGATTATCATTATTTATCAAAGAAAATCTTCTTTACTTTGGATCTACTTACTTGGTGATACTATCACTGAAGTATTACGTGATTCTAGTTTGAGGCCCAGACCATCTTCGATGTTTAGGTTTCTGATTGTTTCAGAAAAATCATGTCTCTTATTAAACATAGGATCAATGGTATAGGCTCGCATTTTTCTTCCGAATTCACTCCCACCATCAACCTCCTCTTCCTCTTCCTCATCATCATCATCATCATTATCATTATCATTAGGGTTAAGGCCTCTTTTTTCCTTTTCTTCCTCCTCTTCATCATCTTCTAATGGTGAACAAGATGATCGAGTATTATTCTCGCCATCATCATCATAATCATCATTATCATCATCATTCTGTAAATGCTGATTTTGTCTGGAATTTTCGGTAAGGTTTTTAGCACCACCATTGGGATGGTTGTTAGTTTGATACAGAATTGAAGATAAATGCGATGATAAGTGGCCACTGGTCCTCTCGTAAATTGAGGATAAATTCAATCCATTGGTGGTGGCCGCCGATAATGTGGACATGATGTTAAATGTTCACTTTGTGTTGAAATTCATTTAACAAAAATATTCAAAAATGTTTTGTAATTTGAGATAAATTTGGGTGCAGATTTTTCAAGGGATCTGAAACTATTTTACAGAAAAAACTTCGATGTGTTTTAAAGATGAATTGTTGAATAAAACAATAATGATGTGAATGATGTGGTGTGGCTTCCGACAGAAAAGCTAGCTTAATTAATGTGTGTCTGATTCAAATGACTAGAATATTCACACTCTTTATCCAATGTTGTGTTATTCAATATTGTTCAAAATTTAAAATTAGCTCAAAATATTCTAAAAAAGTATCACCCATTATTGCTTGGTTTCCGTAAAAAAACAATAAATTCCATCAATCAATCAATCTTAAATGGCCACCACATCGCTGATGGCCAAGATGATTGAATAAGTTTTACGAACATTTCATCGATGGATTTCCTATACATTTGGTGACTAGCAGGACTAGAATACGGAAACACTGAAAATTAAAGCAGGATGTAGGCGTATGGGCGTGTGCTTGTTGATTTATGTGATCAAAGGTTGTTTGTGAATGGCGTCGAGTATATCCGGCCTGAAAACGATTGTCACAGATTTCGTTCACACAGAATCAGCAATGGTGTTGGAACAGTGGACTTGATGGAAGCAAGGTAAATGATTGAATGACAAAGTCGATTTTTCATGGAACACACAATGTCCATGTTTCTGTGTGTCTCTATTTCCAGAAAATCCAAATTATGGGGATATAAGCGCGCCACAATCATTCGAATACACGCGCGCACACACACGCACGCTAATGCAAAATATGATACTATCCTTGCGCTTGCGAAAACGCACGCGCGTACCAAATCACCAATGGAAAAAAAACCAATCCAAGATCTCCAGGAACATACAGGAGTAGACTGAAACCTACAAACAGAACACCAATATAATAATATAAAAGATATTCAAACGGATCTTCGAAGGTCCAGAGTTCGTAGTACCGGGTCGCGTGCTGCGCTTTTCTGATCCTGCCCTGGAAGGGACCATTTGTATTCTCATTGAAGAGGAGATATATGGGATCGAACATTGTCCTCGAGACCTAAGGCTGCTGAGCTAGTTACTGTTCGTTTTATATCTGAAATTATTCAGATTTGATGCTTGTTGTTTCGGTTGTTATTTTGCTATATTCCTCCCCTGAATATATTCGGGTGCGCGCGTTTTCGTGATCCATCCCGAACCCCAAACCAGATCAACAGTTCTCCTTTTCTCTGTCTTTCCCTCGGAGTTTTCCATGCTGCTCGTCAACGATTAGAAAGTGGCTTTTGTTCTACACATTTTGATGCCAGATGCCTAGGTCTTTGAATCCCCCTCGTTTACCACACAAGTGAAAAAATCGAGCACAATATTCGAGTAAGGCACATACATATACGCAGACCCAACTTGACACTGTCAGCACAGGGCAAACATTTTCGCATACGAACAAAACCATTTGGAACGATTTGGAACTCTCTCTCCCTTTCTCTCTCTCAACAAGGCCATGAAACCCAGGTCGCAGTTGCCCTTTTGTGAACTTTTTTTGTCTCTGTCTCTGTCTCTGTCTCTCTCTCTCTCTTTGTTCCCAGTGCTAAGTACGCAAACTTTGACACAATAGCCAAATTCACGTGTGTGTATTGAAACGCGTGCTGAAAATCCGGTTTGAATATGTGAGAATGTTCATGATGAATGAATGAATAAGATTGGATGACCTTAGATTCTGTCGCAGAATTGGGAAAAAAATAATTCTTTAAGCAGCACATTTTTATTTTTTTTGCGGATTTGTGCTTGAGAGGATAATATTTTGTCAGTATCAGAATTCACCAATTCACTGGAATTCCATTTTTAGCACAAACGCACACATCCCCACTAATATGTCATCGGAGATCGGAGATTTGGGTAATCATTGGTTGGTGATTCTCTCGATCAGAATAAATTCTGGATAATAAATTAACGACGGTATAAACACGGGCCTTAACCTGGAAAAGCCGCCTAACAATTCTAAAAAAGGAATTTCAAAGGAAAAAATCCTCGGAATTCCGAAATGATCCGCGCTATTAACCTTGGTTTTGAAACCGTTACGTTACATGACAAATTTCTATGGATCGTTGTTGATCGCCCCTTAACGAGATTTTTTCATTTTCGAGAGAAAATGAAAAGATGTGAATCAGACCGTTTTTTTCCTCCTCTTATTTTCGTTGTAAGCCAAGCTGGCTAAAAGAGAGTACCCAATTACCAGTAAAGCACACGAACAGAAAATGAGTGTGTGCGTGGGGGACCCGGTTTGGTCGCACGCTGCGATCTCTTTTCCTTCTTTTGTCTCTCGTACTCTCGGTTCGTGTGCTTTCCTCTGGTTCGCCTCTTAACAATCCACACGATCCCAAACCAACGACATACGCGAATCAAACGGCATTTTTCTTAACACAATGTATAGATGTAGCGCGTGCCAATAAACTACCACCGAAAACATTTCAGTGTCGGTTTTGGATTTGGTCCGCGGGAACCGTTGGTTTTAAGATTGTTGGTCCAAAATGTCAAACCGTTTTTCGCGTTTTTCGTTCCTCATCGTTATTTTTTCTTTTCTAACTAACGGTTTCCGGACCTTAATGTCAAGGAACGTTTTGATCCAGATTCGAAACGGACTTTTCATCAACGGTCAATTTGCAATTTCAGATTTTGATAGAACCGGCCAGGATTTTCGCAAAAGCAACAGGATGGTGATCCTAGTCGCTGATTCATATTCAATTCTGTACCTAGCCCTAGCTGTACCTAGGCCTAATTTTCGAAGAATTTAACGATCGTTTAGTTTTAAAATTCACAGCAAAGTTTGCCTTATTGATTCCTAAATTCAAAACCGTCAACTAGTCGAAACTCGTCGACAGTGCTTCCATCTGGTGGCGAAAAAGTGAACTAAACGCAACTAGCCGACAGTGCTGCCATCTGGTGGCCAAATATTGAAGTATAGTATATTGGTTCGCTTTTTCGCCACCAGATGGCAGCACCTCCGCTTAGTTTACTTTTCCACCACCAGATGGCACTGTCGGCGGACTAATTCCATTTTTTAGCCACCATATGGCAGCACCTCCGCTGAGCTCTAGATGGCAGCAGTTGCGCTTTTTGTTTGAATTTTTTATTTTTTATAATGATACATCACCATCCAATTTTTCAATTTTTTTCGAAAAAAGGAAATAGATTGAGGTTTCATGTGTCTGAATGTATTGGCGTTTTTGTGAACAACATATCATGGAGAAGAAAAATAAATAAATTTGGAAATTTTTCAGAACCTATATAAGACAGAGGAAAAAGAAAGAATGAATATATCGAGTAATTTGGATTTGAATATTGTGACCAATATTGGATGGTTGGTAAATGAATCGGTGGGCGTGTATTCATTTGCGGATGTTTGTTTGAGCCGCGAACAAGAATTGAAAACGAAAAAAAACTACAATAATAATTAAACACTAGACAGAGGGAACAAAAAATGACAAGATGTTGAAGATTTTTCAAGAGCTAAACACACACAGACAAACGTTTGTAATGACTTTTGGCACACCTACTTGGAAAGAAAGGAGTGTGTATAACGGTACGGTAATGATTTGATTCGATAATTCGGGAAAATTGGGAAAGAAAAAGGAAAATTTTGGAATTTTTTTTTTAATTTTTTGATGAATTTCTCAAATCATTTCATTCGATCCATCACCATCATCTGCATCCATAATTGATAAACTTCTTTGGCCTCCGGCGTTCGTTATTTCTCTATGGGCCATATTTTCTAATACATCATTTTTATCATTTTTGTTGGTGGTCTCGGTGAATGATGCTTGGTTCTGATTCTGATTTGAATGTAACATCTCTTCCAATTCTACCAATTGTCCCATAAAGTTTAAATTTGGCGATATGATTGGCCTACGGGATTTAACATAGCTATACGCTTCGGATAATGTCATGTACAGATGTCGCATTATGTAAGCAATGGTTATGGTAGCCGAACGTGATATGCCAGCTTGACAATGCACCAGGACACGGTGGCCTTTTTGTCGGGCTTCATCTAGTAAGAAAAGAGAGTAAAGAAAATCCATTAATTTTTTAGGAACACAAATTAGACTATTCGAATTGCGAGTGGCTGAAATATTGATTGAAAATTATTCTATTCCCTTAGGATATCAAACAAAAAACAATGACCAGTGCGTATGCCAAACTCTTAACTCTTTTGATCCATTTATTTGAGTTTATCTTTATTCTCTGATACTCAACTGAAGTTCATCTCTCTGGAGATGGACAGACAAATTATTAAATTAAATTGAAACGCTCTATCGGGGCGCTGTCCATTCTTCAAACAAATGGCCGTTGTATTTTTAATTAAAACCTATCCAGTATCCTTTGGTTTTGTTTCGTATTCTTTAGTCCGTTTTCTTCTCACCATAATTGTGAACAATATTTAAAGTTTATACTGGTTCCCTAGAATCACCAAGCTGTTACACACTCCGGATACCAGCTAAAATCATCAAGTATTTTTGTTATAGTGCTACTAATGTAGTTCGGAAACAAATGGCCACACACACACGCGCACTTTTTCGGAATTGTGGCCTGGCCCTCCAGCCAGTCATAAACATCTGATGAAGCAATTCGAGAAACAATTGTGGCAAAAGCAGTCCCACGACAATAACATCTGTCACATCATTTGATACGGTATGCCCAGATCAAAATTATTGAATGGACTGCCGTCAGAACCCTTAAACAGCGGATTCCGCATTATCGTGGACCAGTTAGATGGACATTCTATTCGAGCTTAATATCCTGACTTAAAGATCAGGGACCCTATAATGTTCATTTCAAAAACATTGGCAGGGTTTTGGATAGGTTATTATTAAGTGGAAAGCTTCGAGATTGAAACCGCGTGTGGGAAATAGGCAATGGTCTTTTAAAAATTGATTCCTATTTCAGGCCGCAAAAGTGGACAGCCTGGATCAATCAAACTGACTCATCATATGGATTGTTTCCCAAGGTTGCAAGGTCTCCTAGGTTTAGGCCTAGACAAACAGGGACAATAGCATCAAGCGCGCAAGCGGTTGCGTGAAAAGTTTCCGCCTTTTTCTGAATGAGTCACCATAACTTTTGATTCAACGGATATATAGATATAGGAAAATGTAGATCAAATAGCACACACCAATTCATTGGCCAAACAAATGATGAATTCATATTATAAATCGCGCAACAGACGAAAGCGAGCGGGGCGAGCAACTAGGTCCCAACCAAAATGTGCATTACTCATCATCATCATCATCATCATCATCATTGGGACAGCGAGAAAGCTAGCGAATCAAGCAGATGGAACTGAAACACGTGCGGCGCACGTTGGACCAACATGTGGACCAATCTCTCTCTCTCTCTCTCTCTCTCTCGGTCTGTCTCAAAGCTTTAGTGACTCATCTAGGCCAAAGGGCAAACACGCACTTTTAAAGGACAATATTTGCTATGACCGAGACTGAAAGTGTGTGCCCAATCGTCATTGATTAAAATCGTTCTCAAACACAAACACCCAACTATAGCCCAGATTTCTTTTTTTTTTGCGGAAATGAATCACACACTAACATAATGGTTCTGCGGTCACAACAATGGCAATGGCATTGATCGCTTGTTTCAAAGCTAGAACTGAGAATAAAAATAAAAGCCGGTTACCGACGTCACATACGGGGCAAGCAAGCAATTCTGGAGTGTGTTGCCAATGTTAGTCAATCACTCAGTCACGGGGTTCAACGCGCCAGTTTTCATGATGAAGGGGAAAGACCAAGCAAGAATTGTGTCATCAACCAGACTGTGGATTGATTTATGAAGCGCAACACCGGCCGGAATACACTGAATCATCCTCACTCTTACAGCGTCTGTCTCTATCTCTATCTCTCTCTCTCTCTCCCTCCATTAGTTATACTAAGTATTCGTGTTTGTCGATGGTTGACTTATAAATTTTCGGTTTTGCTTGTTCTACAAACAATGAAATAAGTCACAAGAACTAGAAACAGAACAAAACCCTGAATTAAATGAATATGGAACAAAATACTAAAATGACCATAATCGCGGAAAATTATGATAAATCAGCAATAATAAATACCTATAAAATGGAAAGCTTCTTCAAAATATTGTTTCAAATTTTGTTGATAAGTATCCGATGCTGGTAGCCATTTATATTTCAACCGATTTTGATTTTCGGCCATATCATTTTTAAGTTCGGTTTGTTTTTGGATTGCAGTTTCACTTTCGATTTCTTCTTCCTTTGCTTTATCACAGTGATTATTGATAATTTCCGTTATGGATGTATTGGGCGAAACGATCATCGGTTCTTCGAGACTAGATGTTGTCGACGATGAGATTGAAGGTTCAGCGATTGGCGATTCCGAAGATGATGGTTTTGTCGTTATTTTTAAAGATGGCTGTTGTGCAGTGACATTCAACACATAGGATATGCGCAGCTTTTCCAAACGTTCCAAATTGTTGGCATCTCGTTCATTGCCTAAATAGAGGAAAGGCAGTATTGGTGTGGCACTATGCTCCATAACCGAACGATCATCAATATCTGGAACCAAGGGGACCAAAGCCGCAATTGAAGTAGCCGATGGTGATGATGGACACATCACGGAAGATGATTGTTCATCAGATGTGCTAACATTTTCAAAAGTAAATTTATCCACCATCTCCAATGGTGGCAAATTTTCCTGTTGTTTCAATAAGCGTTTAGTACGCTTGGGACAAAACAATGTCAAAGGGGATACAATCGACGACATTGAACTAGTTGATGAGGAAGATGATGATAATGAAGAATTGCCAAAAGAAGAACTAGATGTGGATGAAGATGAGATCAATAAATTACAGCATGAATTGACTGGATTCAACAGCAAATTCTTTCTATTATTATCAATATTATTATTATTAGGATCATCGTTGGACAATATTGGCGCGCTGGATGGATTCGAATGGTAATCTTGTTGGAGAATGTCCAACTTAAATTGTGGTGCCGATGGCTGTGGATGCGAATTCACGATGATTGGCCACGACCATAAAAAGCCCCCCGCAAAAGCAACATAAATTATAATTGATAAGAGCTTGAAAATGCGGGAAAAAAACAACTCACCGATTTACGAGATGATTGCCTGCCAATATCGAATTTACATTGATTCTGATTCCAAGATTCCAAACTACTATTACAACTACTACTAGGACTAGGATTCGGTTGTTGCTGATGCGGCAGCGGCGGATTCATATACATGTCCAATGTCAGTTTGAATTTATGATTGGCCAAAATGTTACCATTGCAACTAATGCTATTGGTACAATGATTGGCAGCAGATATATCTAATTTTGGTCTGCGCTGTTGTCTACGTTGAACAATACTTTGATGATGTACACTGGGACTATTTAAGCTTATATTTTGAGATTGTTGCTGATGAAGATTACAATTAATGTTACTCAAACTGGAAGGTGGCAATGGTGGCATTGTGGTACCCCGATGATGATTATTTAAAATCATCATTGGTGAAACATTGGCTGATGATGTTGCAGAAATATCCAAGAGATCGGATTCGGTTGAAGAAGACGATGACGAAGATGAGGTAGATAAAAGTAATTCTTCAGCCGGATTATCCTCAGACGTCGGACCACCACCAACGGAGTTTATCAATGGTGGAATATTTAAATGGAGCGATTGTTGACCACTAGTACCAGTGCTGGTGTCCAAACTGACCATAACTGCAGTCATATTTATAGATTGGTGGAAAAATTTATGTCTTGATGATTCTTTATGAAACCTGAACTCACACACAAACAACACAAACAAAGAACAGGAAGCTAAATTAGATCAAAGTTTTTTTTGCGGGAAAAGTAATAAAAAGTAAGTTTCTGGTTGATTGGCCAGAAGGAGAAGGTTTTGCCGTGTCTTTGTGGACTAGTTGATCTCCAACCAACAAATGTGCACTAATTGTATCCATGTGCCATCAATTTATTTAGCGCACAAAAGATACATAGGCCACCACTAAACGCAATATTTAATGGCGCCTTTGAAATTTCAAAAACGCTACCAATGATACGCCATAATTATGCCACTACCACACCAACCGACCGACCAATCAAGAAGAAGCTTTTAGATTAGACCAGGAAAATGGAAACAACCAAACAACAAGTACCACAACCTAAGAATGACAAATGGTAATGTAACACGATCCGCGCAAACCAATACTTATAGCCTGCGCCAACTTGCTGTTGCGGACTGGAATAACCTAGGAGAAAAGCAGGAATAATGACTAACCAATATTGGTAGGTGGATGAACATTGTTGATGATGATGGTTAGTATATCGAGTTTTGTATTTACACACATACGCACACACAATGTCCAAAACGCACAGGATGAATCATTCTCGGTAATAACAAATCGGATACTTTATTTTCCATTCTCCCCCTCCCCTTGATGGATTGGATCCTCCTCTTTTTTCTGGTTTGTTTATTTGGTTATCTTATATTCGCACGCTCTTTGAATTCAAGATCATAATCATAATAATCATCAGCGAAAAAACCAAGCATCAACTAAACAAACAATAAATTTGGTTGTTTTTCTTGATGATTATTCCTGATGATGGTCATGGTACAAGTTGTTGATGGTTATCTTTTGGGAAAAACCGCCAATAAATTGAAAAAAGCGTCCATTTTGGATTCTTAATCAATGGTTCAGTTTTGTTGAATGAAATAAGATGAATCAATGAAAATAAATCAATGGCATGATATTCGGATCGGGGATTTATTTGTCCAGACAATATTCACTAATCTAACCTTGATCGGAGCTAAATGATTCATGGTCAATCGAATAATTATTCATTTAACGATCTCGATCTTTCTTAAGATCCAAACAATTGAAAGATTTCGGGATCTTAGGCTAATTTTTTAAGCTACAAACGCCTATCGGATTTCGCGCCGTTCATAATTCGAACAAAATGCTTGTGTTTTACCCACCGCTATGGTCGATGACACACACACACACAAACGTACATGAGCAGAGGTTTCACACCTTGGCCTCGTGAACGCGACATATTACGATTATTACCGCAAATATTACAATTGAATGATGCAAATCGTTAGCAATACTAACATAACATAAAGGCCCCCCTTTTATGATGGCCAGGTAAAATGACTAATAATTACAATTCATACTAAACGATTAGTTCTTCCGGAAAAAAAATCCCATTTACTTACGAGGGGCAGTGATAAAATTCAGTTCATTTACCTGGATTTCGAGAATTTGCAATCAATTAAATACGATGATGCTTTAAACAGACAGGAAAAAAGATTTGATATGTAGCAGTTTTTGATTTGACGTTTTTCAAAACGATTATTGATTATGTTTGATAATTATTTTTGATTGGAAATTTTTGATATGAAAACGAAATAAAAGATTGATGAAATTCGATTCGAAGAGATTCGATTATTGCACACAGGAACCATAGAATACCACCCACACACATACACTAAACCAAGGTTTAAGGCGTAAGAAAGAATTTGAAAAAGAATAATTCAAGCTTAAGGAACAACGACAATCATGACTCAGAATATCCTGGAACTCATAGATATGGCGTGCATGTAAGACGCCAACCAAACTCCGAATGGATCTTTTGGTTGCTCCAACAACCAGAAACAACAACAGGAATAACAATAATAATGAAAACCAAACAACCAGAAGAACTCTAAAAACTCGCTCCCGATGACTAAGTGGCGGTCTGACTCATATATTCAAGGTGTAACATGGAATCCCATCCATTCCAATAACATTCTAGGCGCTATATATCTATGTGTGTGCGTGTTGTTCGAACACACACACACACACACACACACACAGTGTCAGAGTTGTATCGTTCCATTGGGATCAATTGGAGGAAGTCTAGGGGATATTTCTTCTTCTTATTCTTTATCTCTTTCCCTGGTTTGGTCATTCTCAGTTGGACGGGCGTCACACACACATGCATTTGCACGCATCTCTGCGTACCTTATCCAGAACGCTTTATATTTAGCAGCCACAAGCAGTTCGCGCCCGCTTTCGTTCCATCATTACACATTGCGATACACACAGGCAAAGTGATGCACCGACGCATGTCCATATTATCTCGGGAGAATTTCAGGGATTCTGCTTTCAACAACATTCTGGCATGCTGGAAAGAACAGAATACCAAGGGGAAATCAAAAATAAGAGGGGGAATAGGCAATCATCATCATTGCTGTTCAAGTTCAATGATGACGATACTGGACGACTTCCCCCTACTATGTGGATCTAGGTCTAATTATGGAATTTTGAATATATGATCTGGGGCCCCATATAAACAGCTACCCTCCCTCTTCCATACTGGATTCTGGTGGCGCCCGGGTAAAGCAGACCGTCAGTCAGTCAGTCAGCCCAATCAGTGTGCCTATATATAAACTAACTAAATAATACTCTTGGGAGCCTTGGAATTAGAAAAACGAAAGGAAGCCTTGGTGGCGCCAGAATATTCTTTCGGACGGATGACTCATCGGGTTGGCCATATGGCATTTGTTCGAGTGTGTGTACCATTGTTTGTTTGAGGTTTGCCTTGTATCCAAGGCGCCATCCAAAATTTGACCTAGAATGTTTGCCTTACTCAAACCCACACATACTTACGAAATCGGCACAAGTATAAAAAAGAGAGCAAAGGAAATAAATTTGAGATCCAAAAAAAATAGAATCTCAAATTACCATAGTATAAACTAAAAGAAAGATATCCTATCCAATAAATCAAAACACGTGCTAGGACCAGTTCTCATCCTCTTTTGAAACAAGGCAAATTGAAAAGAAAGTTCCAAACCCAGGACACACTTATAATGGGAAACTAATGAATACAAATGATTCACATTTCTGGTTAGTTGGCTTGTATGTCTGACGGTCAACACAGAGGCTTGCATGATGCACTTCGATGAGACAGGTATCAAATTACCAAAATTAATTTTTCTTATTTCTATCATGTTTTTTATTCATTGGATGCCCAGCACAGCAGCTTTAAGGAGTCTCTTTCTCTTCCTGGAGCTTTGGTGATCCTTGAGATTCTATGAAAAAAAACGAAATAGTACCACTGTGTAGGTGTGACTGGTTCTAGCAATTAGGAAGATTAGGTTTTTTCTTTACTTCTGTTCGAATTCCCAGTAATGTACATTTGGACTGGAAAAACAATATCATTTGGATCTTGGCAGTAGGATTATCATCACTATAGTGAGGACAGTGCCCACTGTATGCGTTCCGTTCCTTAATTGAATTGGATTGGTTCGAGGTCCTAAGCTGGTTTCTTTACTAAAAACAGGTCAAGTGCAGGCATCAAATGAAAAAAAGGAAAATTTGTTTTCTGTTTCTATGGAAAAAGTTACATTTTCCGAATCTATTTTTGGCTTGATATAAAACAATTTTCTAGAGCTTCAGTCAAGATTTTAATCTATTTTCTTTCGCGCACTTTCCATTGTTGTCTTAGCCTTGGCTAGTTAAGTTAAACGACGCGCCGAGTTTTCCTACTGCCACGGGTTTTAAAGAATGCCATCTTCAAAAAAACAAATGTCAATAACACTTTGGCATTCACCAAAAAACATTGAATAATGAAGAATATGAGTCATTTTGTAGTTTTCTGCTTTACATAATTCTTTTCAAAGAAAACGCCAAGAGACACATAATTTCTAAACGATTCCACATTTGTACGCGCATCAAAACATAGCTAAAGGCTTGGTCTAAAAACAGTCTAACTAATGTCTTTGGAATTCTTGACGAATTGTTCAAAACTGTGAACATTGTGTGTCTAGTCAGCTATTGAGAATTCGATGAATCAAACGTTGTAGCATTTTCTTTTGTTTCAAAAAAAATTTTAACACTAATAGCAAAGGAATCTTTGATGGATTCTTTCCAGAATGAAATCCAAATGAAAACGAAACGTTTATCCAAATACAGAAATCAAGTTATTGCAACCAACCAAAATGCCAATGGATTCTCTAGTCACACCCACCAACTTCTTTTCTTTTCACCTCTTTCGTTTGAACCGTTTCGAGCGAACCAATAAATGACTCACATTTTCATCGAAACACCAACCTACATCCTGAAAAAGCGGTGTCTTCTACAAAGCATTCATGCCAATATTATATTGGGCCATTAAATGAATGACATCCGGACATCGGCCAAGCCTAACGACAATTGGTCGTCGTCCAGGAGCATCGTGCGAGCTGAATCATCTCGAAAAAAAAAACATAACCACACAGTGATGGAGATTTTCATTACAAAGGAAATCATAATTTTGTTTTATATAACCACCATTAACAGGAAAACACTGATAGTTAGCATACAACAACGGAAATTATCGTCATCCAAATGATGAATCAAGATTGGAATGTTGTGTTTGAATCTAAACGACCAGGAAGGAGAGATGTAACATAATCTAATCAGATTAAGCGTGCCATATCGTTCCGAAATTCAAAACAATCTATAAAATCAAAGTGAATCAAAGAATGTACCGCTGTTCCGATTTGCCCAAAGTTTGCAGCACATTATTTTATGAGAAGCAATTGGCATGAGTCACATCTGGAATTAACATGTGCAAAAAAATCCAGGTAAAGAGAGGTGGATGACACATTCATACATCTTTTTTGTTTTCTTTTCAACCTTCCTTCTCATTGTTTTTTCATGGATTTACCAGGTGTTGTAACAAACACAGAACACTGTCGACCATCAATAATCATAGAATCTACCGTCGCACAAGGTTATCACCGCGTAAACGCGTGTATGCGTACAAAACACTTACTTACCAGGTAATTTAACTAACTTAAATACATCCGTAGTTGCAACCAATCACCCAACCAACGCAATAATCAAACAACAGTGTAGGCAACAATTGCGTCAAAATACTAAGTACAAAGAAAGAAAGGTACAATTACTGACATACGAAATCCCCCTCTATAAACATGACGAAAGCGAGAAAAAAGATTAATGAAAGGAATCAAATAAAAAATTGGCAAAAATGTCTTAAATATTTTTAAAAAATGTCGCATGACTCATAAAATACTGAACTAGATATCGGCTCAAAACACTGTCAAATCGGGAATTAAGGGAATCAATCACCTATTTTATCCATAAATTCATAAATAAATAAGCTCATGTTTTTTCCTTTCAGCTTTTGTCTGATGACATTTTTCCTGAATGAAATAGCGAAGATTGTTATGATACACGAAAAAAAAGTTCAAACATTTTATATGTTACACTCTAAAAATATGTGACATCCCATGTTGTTTCTTCCATAAATAGAAAGAATTGATGATGACAAAACAAATTAGAGTATTTTGAGAGAATAGGGTTTTGGGGCGCCAACTATAGCATCAAAAACCTATTGATTTTAACGCGCCAAGTATAAACAAGAAATTTTCGAAAAATATTGTATTTTTGTAAATCCAAAAGCGTATTGAGGAAGGACTAGGGTTGAATTCCAATGTTAATCCACCACTAAAACAATGATTTTGAATTCTTTCTCAATTCGTCATGATACAGTTCCTGAACAATAATCATAATTCTCAGAATATTTTATGCACCCTATATTACAAAAATAATCATGACGACGAACACATGATTTCGACAGCTTGAAAAGAACAAAAACAGAAACTCTAAGAATAGATTCTTAGAGTGTCTCCTAAATGCCATTATCAACCATCCTGAAAACTTCTACAAGAGGTCTAGTCATCAACATTACGGGACTATTTTTACAAATAGCATCATCAACATCATCGCAATTTGGCTGGCAAAGAAGCAAGAAATGCCTTGCACGTCATCCAGCACCGAAACAACGGTAAATGAATTCAAAAATCATTCCAAATTAAAATCTTATTTGAACTACTTTGATTTTTGACATTTTGACCACATACAGAAAAGATTTCGGACAAGCTCCATCCCACACACTAGTTTAGGGATTTTGGGAAAAAAACTTTTTGAAAATCAAAATGGCTCCAAACCTGATTAAATCGTTGATCATAGAAAATTGCAGGAAAAAAGGCCAACAATATCTCACCACAACAACAACAATGGGAACAAAATAGAGGATCAAAATACAATAAAATTTTGTTTTACAACGAAAAGAGGAACAAACAGGTGTAAAATATATTAATGGGCCGAAACCACAAGGACGAATCTAACAACAAAGGAAAGCAAAAAAATATATCGACATCGACAATAACTGTAAAAAAAATCCAAGGAGCTAACGATGTGAGGATGAGTCATTTTTTTGCGGTTGATGTTCTTGTGGTTAAGGTTGGATCAAAGATTGAGATACAACATCTTAAAGGTGTGTGGGGGCAATCAAATATTTAAGAAATAAAGAGAGAAAAACAACTAAGCGTCGAAAAAAATGCCCACAATCGAGGAAGAAAATTATACTTTTATCTGCTGGCGGTTGCTAACGAGAAAATTTTGCTTTTTAAAAATGATAATAAAAAAATCTTTGGGCGTTTGGAGACCATGGGCGGTATTGATGATTTGTTCATCAGGGAGGGGGAATCAGGTAAAATTAACACACACACACACACACACACACACACTCGTATATTGATGGATTTTTTCCTTAATCAAATTAAAATACTAAAAGTATAACAAATAAAAATTACGAACCTCGATAATTTAGCCAACTTTTTCAGAAATTCAAGATGCCACTGATTTTGTATGAAATCGAAAAGAATTCAAATCAAATTAAACGGCAGAAAGAAACACTGTGATGGATATAATGGTTGGATGAAATCTTCAAAGTTTGTTGATGTTATTTGTATGATTGCAAGAAATCGTTCAAAAAACAACAACATCGGCAATCTATCATGACAATAACGGGGTCTTGTGTCGGTGGTTATGGTTGCACACAAGCACGTCCATCATAGTTGATCATTACCAATTGAATAATGGTCAGGTGAAATATTTCATGACGAAATGTTTGTGTTTGCTCGGAAATTCGTTTTTTTCTTTAGCAATTTTTCTAAAACAAACACACGTAAAAATGTTGTGAAAACAGCCGGCAAAAATGATTCCACGTGTTCCAGAATATTTTCAAGCAATCAGAAAAATAATGATTTTGGAATGCATTTTTTTTAGATTTTGGTTTATGTATGTTTCAAACTTGATTATTATCTTCATGAATAAAACGAGTTTTGGCCAGAAAATTGAAGATAATATTTTATATTTTTTAAGTGAACTGATTTTGTTGGTATATCTAGGCAATTCAATCAATCAAATCAGATATATCTTGATGTTTAATTTTGCCTGATAACACGCAAGCCAATTGCGGTGGGTTTGCCAAGATTTATTTTGTTGTTTCGAAATTCATGACTGCCATATAACTGTGGTAGACGTTTTGTGATTTCTTGGAAAAAATTCCATTTTTTCAAGGAAACATTTTTGGTTTTCAACGTTTTTTCCTTCTGCCAAAGCTGATTTTATGAAAGAAAATGTGTTCAAAAAAGGATTTTCATACAAAACAATCGAAAATAATGATGTTGATGATGACGATTATGAGGAGGATTATGACCACGATATAATTCTAAGAATTTGACGTCGTCGTTGTTGTTATTGGTGAAGATTGAAGTTAAAGAATCTTCAACCAAAACACCAGAATCAATGGATGTGCAACAGACAAAACACCAGAAAAAAAATACAGCAGTATGCGGCGTCGTCGTTGTTGTTGTTGTTGTTGTCGTCTGAATGTTTCTGTTGGCTTTGTCTGTCTCTGCAAAAGATTCGAATGCTAGCTGTTGCCGCTAGCACAGCGACCGATCCGAAAAGGAGTAGCAAAAAATTGTGCGCGGCCAACAGAAACAACGTCAACAGGTCTGTGACGTAAAATCCACTCAATTGAGTTGATAAGGACAAGGACAGAGCGAACAGAAAGCTCGTCGATTACGTTGCTGATGTTGATGAGTCATATTGAAAAATAATAGTGTCTAATCATTTCAAGTAGCGGTATAACTTGCACGCGTGCGCACAATACCAATGATGATTTCAAAAAATTTTGGCACCATTTTGCCCACGTTATCCATCACATGTTAGTGGTGTACGCGTTCCATAAACCGCGCCTATCCATCAAGGATGGATGATGGAGATTGGCAAGAGCAAAGCATTTTGGGAACCAATCAGAGCGCGGGAAAAACTTGAGTTCTTCTCTGTTCAAGGTTCCTGGAAAACGGGAACCCAGCACGGAATATACTAGCGGGGTTGGGCTTGCGTAATTCTAATAGCTTCAGAAGAGTGCACAAAGAATACAGGATTCAAACAAGCAGAGTGTGAGTTCAGTGAAGCTTTTTATGGGATGAAAAAACAAGAATTGGATATTTATGGAATCCATTAATCAGACGTTCAGGTGTTTGGTTGGCTGGATTCTTTCAAAAAAAAAAAAAAAACAAAGGCTAGGTTCATCAAAGTTCACCGCCGAATCCATTTTGAAACAAAATAAACCGAATCCTTTTTTTGGAAGAAAATTCCAAGTATTCATTCAACCAGGATTTTTTATTAATGACAATGAACCAAGCCAACTCTTTTGTGTAGGATGTTTCAATAAAATTCCAAACATCCATAATACCCTTGCAGAATTTCTCAAAGAAATTTCCAACACAATTCACCAATGCAAGCCCGGAGTCCTGAAGTGTTAATCCCCGTTCTTCGCCATCTATGTTCTTCGCCTCGATCATAGAACAACAGTTTTTTTTCAGTTAAACAAATGTTAGAATTCACATTTGAAACCGAGCCAAATGTTTCAGAAACCTTGCTTTCAATGTAACATGTAATTTTGTGCTGACAATGCA
This sequence comes from Amerodectes protonotaria, assembly GCA_025882695.1. Lineage (NCBI taxonomy): Eukaryota > Metazoa > Arthropoda > Arachnida > Sarcoptiformes > Proctophyllodidae > Amerodectes > Amerodectes protonotaria. The sequence continues at coordinate 23,568 of JAOZJS010000024.1, read as the reverse complement.
TCCATCACATTCTGTTTCATTTGCTTGTTTCCCGAACAAATATTGACAAACGGCTTTCACGTTTCTTTGGATCGAAATGATCTAATTGCTATCGGTGGTGATGGAGGTGGCCATGTTCTGGAACCGAAACCAAAGCAAACAACACAATGAATTTGAATTGGTTTGGTCCAAACAAACAAAACAAAATTTGACTTTGAACATCCTGAAACAGGATTCCCGAAACGTGTTGTGGTCCAGCACCAAAAGGTTAATTTGATTAATAAAATTAACCCAAAGCATCCACACAATTGGATTGGATAATAATAATCAAGGTTTCCTGACGGTCCAATTTGTCGACCATGGCCCAGCGGTATCCACTATTGTTTTTGGATGGTGGTTTTGCCTTGGATCAAACCAAAATCGCTCTAGATCGGTTAATTTGTGAGAACCCATGCACGCTGGAACCCATTCAAGTACTGATAGTGGTTCATTTCCTCCCCTATTCCTGGGTTTCAGATCTTGCAAACAACAGCTCTGAGTTTTGTAGAAAAAAAGCGTGTCATAGCAAAACCGAAGCGGTCTTCTACCAAATCCAATTACAATGCTTTCCCGATTTTTCCTTCCCGATGTTTTTGCTTGTTATTGTCGCTGTTATTGGTATTCCATGGTGGTGTTGTGAAGGTTATATTGAGCTTATATAGATTGCACAGATGTCAATCAATGTTTGTACACTCGACATCAATGCAAACGAAAGAATGCAAATGTTGGCGGAACTTCAAAAATAGAAAGAAAGAAATATTCTAATTTAAATTGAATTCGCAAGAAAGAACGCAAAATTCAATTTCAATTGAATGTGAATAGGTTTTTGGATCAATCAGGACTACCAATCAAATCGGAAGTGGTTTGTTAATATCCGGTTTGCGATTTTATGCATGTAATTCTTTGTTTGATTTTCGTGGCAAAAATTCAAACGAACTATTTCGCTCCAAATAATGTAAAAAGTCATTGGTGTTGAAATAGTAAATTCAAATTTTAAGAGCTTATTCGGAATCTTATTCGTAGAATATTGGTATGTTTTGTCCGGGAACGTGACCATGGGAAAGAATCGGATTAACCTCTCCAGTTGTTTGTTTCTCTTGCTCTCCATTTGATATTCCTGTTGTTCAACATGATCCGTATTTGGGGTCAATGAATTTGTTTCCGGTACAACAATCATTTCTCCAATGGTTGTTCCTAAAACTCTTATCGTCACCACCTCCATCCGGACATTGCTTTTCTGATCAACCACTGTTGAGCAAACAGAATTAAATCATGAATCAACATCATCATTGTGATTCTTGGAAGAATTCATTCTTTCCAACATCTAGCAAACTTGAATCTTTATTTCAGGAAAACATCGAATACGTACGCATTTACCAAAGCAAAAAAAAACGGAAATCGGATCTGTTTGTCTCTCCCTGGTTCACTCTCTTTTGTCGTGAAATGATTCATTCAATGCTATGAATCCAAAAACGAATGAGATGGTGGTCAAGCAAACATTCTCTGGGATCGTAAGCTTCAATTGGTTGACATGTCAACAACAACAAAGGCCGAATAACATAGGCCGAACAACATTTTACAATGAAAATGACCTAAAAGATTGGCTACTGACAGCCGACTGACTAATGCATCCCATGGATTCTGGTATGTAGTAACCAGGACACATGGAACACACGTGACCTGAACAAATTCATTTTGGTTTCTATTTTTCTCTCATCAGCCCGACAAAGAACCGACGTTGTTGTCAATTTGTCCGCCAACAACAAGCCGAAAACTAATGGTGGACAACCATTCGAACCAATAGATGAAGATTTATTACTGTTTGACAGAATATAATGTAAGTTTTTAATCTTGGCCCAAAGGGATGTTGAATTTGAAATTGAAATTTTCAAAATTAAAAATAGAATCCAAAAAAGCTTGCAACATTGAATAGAATAAACCGAGACCCGGAATTGACCGATCAAGAATCACTGATGGCCACGCATTGTCAAACACAGACCAAATCACCATCACCACATTAACCACCACTGAGGGCCAATGGACACTGGGACCCCATAATCGAGAACAGGACAGCATTGTAACGTGTGAGTATCCTCTGGATAATGGATCGGATGGGGGATCCCTATCCGGAGTTAATTGAATTGTCTACAATGGCACTCAATCTATTTCTCTCCTCTAGGGTTGGCTAGCTCGCGCATCAATGGATTCATTTCGTATATGTATTATCGATATAATAATGCCATTGAAAACTGGAGCGACAAAGTGCGAAAAAACATTGGATTGAAATGAAACGAGAAACATCAGCAGCTTCCAACAACAGCCAAGTCCTTTCAAGCGTATGCATTTTGTCTTTGTCTTTCTCTTTTTCTCGTTCCTGGGTCTCTTCCCAGTTCCATTCTGTGTCTTCAACAGTTTCAGTGTGAATCATCACTACTAGGATGTTTTCAGTGTTCTATTCACACAAAAACTCCATGTGCTCCGAGAGCATTGATTTTTATTTTTGGTGTTCCAAAAAACCCAATGAATGTGATCGGGGAGATAGACACTGAACAATGTTGATGATGATTATGTGACATCTTTCGGGTTTTGCCCAGCCCGGCCAGTAACCAAAAGACATGGTCCGGATTCATCGGACCGAGGGAGAGAGAGAGAGAGAGCCCCGGGGCTTGAAACACATACACAATGATTCATTGCACTTTGGATCGTTTCGTTTTTGGTTTGGTTTCAATTTTGTACTGTTGTTTGGAACTGATTGGATGATTCATTCGTATATGTTCGTGTAAGTGCCAGTAGCAAATGCAATCCATATTGTTGTTTCCTTTGAACCAGCAGACAAAGTGGTTACCGTGGAAGCAAGAGGAAGGCAGGGCCAGAGCCAGCCAAGCTAACCGAATGAATGAGATGCTTTAATTAAATAAATTTTAATGCTATAATTATTTTATTCAATTCCCTTCTTTCTCTCTCCGATACCAATCTGGTATCCTTGGTGAGAGCGCAATCCGGCTAGAAATTCTATGGAATTTTTTGCTTTTTGAATCCTCTAAATTCTTTCTCTCCTTAGACCCAATAATCCCTTGCAACACTATTTTGTCCTTGAATTCCAAGAGGAGACCAGGGAACACATTCAATCTATGAAATAAGCCACTTGAGCTAGAATATAAATTAACAAGCTTCAAGTTGAAGGATTCCTGATTGAAGCTCTTCCTGAGTTTTCTCTCGTTTCCAGTTCTCCTGTAAGTGTGTGCATGCGTTTCAAGTGATCAAGACTAGCAAACTAATGCAATTTGCATCAAAAAAAAAAACAGGAGTGGAGATACTTTAAGAACATACCAATTGTTGTTCGTCGAAACGCTAATTTATGCATGTTTGTGTGTTTTAGATTGACGCCTCTTATTGTGCGCGTATTTTTATGCAGTACTGTCCATCCTACAATCGAGACTGACGCCTCTTATTGTGCGCATATTTGCATGTAGACTGCCCATGCAAATACAATCGACCAGTGGTGGTGGAGAAAAGCTCCGCCTCGAAATTTGATGTGATTCATCAAAATTTTTTTGAAAATAAAAATTCACCAAAACACTATGAATTCTCAGGAGACACTCCAACAAACGACAATGTCCTTGGATTGTATCATCCATTGAAAAACTATGGATGATGTTCTTCCAACCTTTTTTTTCTAATTCACCTTAGACCTTGGCAAAACCCATAGGTTTCTTATGTAAAATCATTCTTCTTCGTGATAGTAGCAGTGGTGGGCATAAGTGGGCGATAATGGTTTTGTTAATAAATTGGTCCCAAACTTCTCTTGCCTTGATCATTGTGATCCAAAAACAAACAGCACAACATCATCATCATCATCTTCACAGGCATCACAGGGTCCCTCTGCCATCACCGCCGCTGGTCGGTCACCAGGGACCAATGCAGTAAAAGGCGTGTGAGCATCCGTTTCTCTATCTCTCCATGGCCACAGAGAAAACGAACAAACGAACCAACCAAAATAGAACCAATCCAATGCTATAGAATTGTCCTGAAAGGTTAATGTTCTCTTACTGATAATGGAAACAGGGTCTCACCATCAAACATACGAATGAGAAGGTTACCTTTTGGGAATTCTGGTCTTTTGCATAGAAACTCAACCAAAATCGATGCCTCAATAGATTTAATGTTCGGAATTATTTATGGTCCATGATCCATCAGAACCATGGCCTTGCTTAGGAACTTTAAGATTTTCAAGGAAATGGAACATGATTAAGTTGTATGATCTGACCTTGGTACCAAAGTAAGAAGTATAAAAAAGAAATTCCGAAAGGAATGAAGGAATCAAGGAATGAAGGAATTCGATTAGATTTTTTCCTATTTGATTTGATTAGACAAAATTAGATTCGCCATGAATTCCAAGGGCAAAGCAAAAAGGGTCTCAATGTTTGACGTGATTATTGTGTCGCTTGTGTTTATTGGTTGTTGTGAAAGAACGTGGAATTACAAACAAGGAACGCATCAGCGAACACATGCACACACTGAATCCTAATAATCGAATTTCATCATCATCAACATCGTCAAGTACCAGAGTTACAGGATTCTGTATCTGGGAATCGAAGAGCGAGCAAACAACGCGAGAAAATTTAATTTGTTCGCACTTCGGCATCCCTCTCTCAAAGCGAATTGTGTGTACGAATCTTCCATTGTTATCCGGTTTGTTCAGATTCTTCTTTTTTTTTTGTTTTTTGTATTTTGATTCAAACTGACGTTGACAAAGATCTCTCTTTCTCTCTTCTTTGTGTTTTGCCCCGTTTCTGGATTGATCGTTCCGCAATATCCGTTCTTGTGTGAACCGAACATGCCAGATCTAACTAGAATACCACTTGAAGTCCCCTTAAACTTTCCACTACGAAATCCAGAATATTTCCATCGAGTCCTAACAACCGACTATTTTGTCGATGATGAATATGGTTTTGATTTCCATTCAGTATTGCGGATAACTAGTGGTGGTAGAAATGTTTCTGATGATGAATCATGCTAACTTGAATCATATTCCAATGAATCCATTCGCCCTGTCTCTCTATTTGGCTTGCACCAGCTTTTTTCTGGTTGCAAGCAGCAAGTAAACATTCTAGATTGGAGTGTGTTTGCATTAGTTGGAATTCCTTTTTTGCTTTGAATTCAGATTCATATCTCTTCAAATGTCCAAAAAAATTGTGCATTTGCTTCATGCTGGAGGCTATATCGGAACAATAAAATTCTTTCTGGATAGTTTTAAGAGTAGAACATATCCCAAAGGGATCCGGAAACAGTAAAAATATTGAAAATTTGCTTAATATATTTTTTTAGATTTCCTTTTCCTAGGAAAAAGGCTGAAAATAAGAGGATTGCTTAAAAGCAGCCACATGAAATGGACCAAAGAGCCAAAAGCAAATATAAGTATCATTTAATAGGTTTTTGATCAGCCATCAATGTTCGGTTATTGTAGTGTTGTTGCTGTTGAAATCAGACAATAACACTACAATGCACTCAACTGTACTAGTCCTGTCCCTAGTTTTCATTTGGTCCCAATAGGACCAGAACATTGTAAATTTACCGAACGAACGAGCCGAACACCACGACAAAATAGTCTACTTGACAGGTCTCACACGCACGCACCGACAATACTATGGTGCGTTGGACAAAATTCTAAAGATCATTTGTCTTTAGGAATAACGCTAAAACCAACCAAATCTAAAATAATTGGTTCAAAATAATAATAATAATAATAATGGGGAGTGAGCTTGTGTTAGGCTTGCTTGTCTCTTCGGCTCCTAGGGTCTCGCCGACTGGTGTGCTAATGGCCGATGAGAATCATTTGGGGAATTATTATCATCATCATCATCATGATTGTTATTGTTATTCGGTCTGTCAGATTTACTTGAAGCCTAAAGCCCAGAATCCGTGTGTGTGTGTGTGTCCATATAATCATATAATTTATGAAGTGAAACTTGTAAAGCTCAGTGGATTATTTTCCAGCCAAAAACTGGAACCAGAAAAGATATGAAGCAAGTCGGGGGAGTGAGAGATGCTGGTACCGTAGTAGGATCTATTTCACAAACAAAAAGAGAGAGAGAGAGAGAGAATTCCTACTACTTTGATTACCGAACAAAACCAAGTCAGTTATCTATGTATGTAACGCCTGGTTCCAAAACTAGCTACCATTGTTTTAGGTTTTGTTTGACTAGGAAACTAGGGACCATTATCTTTGTTTTTGTCTTGATCCCATCACCACCATAGCAAACTAATTTTGGAACTTTACGGAGCTTGTCTTTGTCATCACCATCATCATTGCATCAACATTTTAATGATGATGATGATGATGATGATGATGTCTACAGCAATGTCTGCTTATGACACCATCATCGTTCCAAACATTGTTCGCATGCTAGGACTGCTGCGGCTAAATTTGGGAGTGTGTTTGAATGATTTTATTGTGGATGGATGATCGTCATTCCTATTCCCTGCTCTTGCACACGTGAAATGATACGCGCTGGCGTAATCATCAAATTACAACAAATAATGATGAATCAATACGCATTCACATCGACCAAAACCAAACCAAACAAATTCGGGCCGATGATGATGATGATGATTCATTCCACATTCTAATGGATTTCGATGATGATGGTTAATAATGTCAAGCCAAAGCAGGAGCTAATATTATGCGCACACATTGTGCTAATAAATAATGACACAAACGATTTCTGTGTGAATGCCGACAACGGACAACAATGTTAATGATGACAACAATTATACGATCAAATTACTATCAAAGGCGTGGTCAAGAAGGGTGGTAGGAGGAGAGTCAAGAAAGAAATAGTGGCCAATGTTAGGTATAGAGGGATGGGTTTAATGCATTTGTCAATGATTGATTAGCTATAACAGGATGGTAAAAGGCGGAGCTTGCTGGTACTGGTGAAGATGTGACTAATTATATATTTTCAACAGGATGATCTCCTCCCCATCATCCTCGCTAGATGATTCACTCATAAGGGGAGAGGAAAAAGAAATAGAATCGCTGAACTTGGTCGCAAAATGTTGGAGCCAAAAATCAGGATGAGTGACTCATTTTATTAATTTGGCAGGTAAAATGAACCCGAAATAACCGGAATAACTCAGTTTTCTATTATTAAAATCGAATCAATCAATAGGATTGATTTAGGATCTTTGATTAATCAAATTATTGTTGGTTGTTTGTCTGGTTCCAAGAAACTATGATGTTTGACACTTTTTCGGCAAACAATCAATTTAATTCCTTAAATTGTCCCCCTATACATTTTGGACCTGATCAATCGTTCCAGAATGTTCCGAACGATTTTTTTTGTTTTTCTATCGCTTAGGAAAAGTTGATCTAGTTCGCAACTTCCTAGAATCCAATAATGCTATCCTAGTATTATTTTTGAAAGTTTTTGGTGCATGTGGCTCAAACATAATCTTCCGGTCCACGGTTTTATGTCCATGGAGTGTTAACAGCTAGTTTTATCTTTGTCTACTGCTCTTCTTCTTCTTCTATTGAGGATTACTATAGGCCGTCATCAATTTTAGTCGAACCATAGAATCGATGGTGGTTCAAAGGGCAATCCGAATACATGCACAACAACGTCCTCCATTTTGGACAATAATTTTGATCCGAAATATAAAGGTCTTTGGCCTCCCCCGGTATCCGCCTTCTGTTACCAGCCATATAATCATTCATTTGTTCCACACACACAGACACACACACAGCTAAAATCTATGAAAAACTTTGGTCCTAAATGGATGACCGAACATCCAGGCGCGTGCCAAACATCTCCATGCATTATGATAAAACCTTAGAATCCGTTGAATCAATGTGTGTGTGTGTGCATGTTTGTGTCGATCTCTCTGTCTGTCTTCCTTTGACTGTGTTTATCAGCCAAACTAACCGTGTCATTAGGAATTGTTATCGTTTTGGTTCTGTTTGGTTAATTCAGAATTCAGGGATCTTGTTATTGTCATTTCTAGTTTGGTGATAATCATGATAATAATGGATTGATGGCTTTCAGGATCCACAACGCGTTTGTCTCCGAGAAAATGAACCCGATTATCAGAACAAATACAGCTAGCCACCCAACACAACCAAACACGAGACAAGCCTAATGACCTTTTCAGCAGCAGAATAAAATCCTGCAGCAAAAACGGAACAAATAATCGAAAACGACAACAACACACATGCACATTGCTAGGATGTAATCCACTTATTCGATTTTAGCATCATGAATGCAGATGCCAGAAAAGTAAAAAGAAAAACAAGGATCGATGAATCCTCAACAAAAAAGAATCCAATCAATTTTAATACCTTCAAAGTTCTCTGGAATCTCTGCATTTCGGATTATCCGATTTTTTTATGTTCAGAAAATAATTAGTCCAGTTCCATTGGTACAATTAGTACATTTAATCTAAATCCTCATGGTCATACATGGCACAAACGTCCTTTGGAACTAATTGTTCCAGCGGTCGTGCGTCAGGGATGAATTCATTTTTGTTCACCGATTCAATCCGATGGTTAGCATAGAAAAAAACTGGGAACAAATCCAAGGTTCGTTATTTTTCATAGTCACGTACGTGGGTTTTTCTCGTTGTTTTTCCAATCTTAGTTGCAGCTGTACAATAATCTTAGAATAACCATTTTGAACATAATTCTCCCAAAGCAGGGGTGGAGAGAGTTTCATGTTTTTTCCCGCTTAAACAACCCTCTTAAAGATTTGAATCGACAATCGAAACAATCGATGTTTTCGTCCATCACTTGGCTTTATTTTGCCGGCCGCTCGCACGTTTTGTTTTGTTTATTAGTTTTCAAATTCTGTGCTTCGGATTTTACCATCTAAATCGAAAATTTTGTAAATTTTGACCTCTGTAGTTTCCCAAAATCATCTTTTTAACCACCAAACACCAATCATCAACCGAAAATGTCTGGACGTGGCCAAAAAATCCAAAAAGTAATGGTGCAGCCAATCAATTTGATTTTCCGCTATCTTCAGAATCGTGCTCGAATACAAGTTTGGTTAAATGAAAATATTAATCTTAGAATCGAAGGACATATTATTGGTTTCGATGAATACATGAATCTGGTTTTGGATGATGCATATGAGGTTAATATGAAGAATAATTCCAGAAAAAAGGTGGGCTGCATTCTGTTGAAAGGTGAAAATATAACTTTGATCATGAATACGGAATCCAGTGAATGATAATGATAAAATAATGATAATCCTAGAATTCTGATTTTTTTTCATTATTTTCACTCCAAGCTTTCGTTAATTTCATGTCATTCATTCAACTATCTTTTGTATCCAACATCTTGTATTTCATTCGAATAATTTTTGTTCAATTTTTTTTTGGAAAAGTTGTATTAATTATTGATCTATTTTTCCAGAATATTCCTAATCTTTTTGTATTTTTCGTGTTACTTAATTTTCCGATTTCACGATAATGAAGAAACAAAAGAGTCGATAACCAAACCAAACGAAAAACTCTTCATGTCAAAATGTCTGAATTGGTTCTTGTGTCAGTTGATTATCTTTTATTTGGTCTGAGACAGGACACCAGTTCTTGGTGATTCTTGATTATGATTGATCACTTGAATCACCACTGGTGTTACTCTCGATTTGAAAGAATGAGGATGATGACGGTGATGGTGGTCACAGATGTACAGAATGGGTGCCACCGCTGCCGCCACCAGTCAACATCCTCTTCGGAAACCCAAATTGGATCCAGAAATAAAAGTAATTCAGCGCTAAGCCAAGCTATTCAGATATGAATTGAATGAAATATTCATGGATTTTCAGGAACGATCAGGCGGATCCAATTAGACTAATTGCGATGACTGGTTATGTAAACACATCTTCAATCAATTTTGTTTTTTTTTTGTTTTGCATTTCTCGTCTTGGTATTCTTGATGTGGATCCAGCTATACGAACAATAATGACAACAACTTCGACAAACAAACAACACGTGCAGAATTGGATCCTTGAAACCGCCTAGGAATTGGCTCTAGGAACCAGCAACAGCAGCTGACGGTATACACCGCGTGTGCGTTATTATCATCATCAATATGAGTGAGATTGTTAAAAAAACGAAATTTAGAATGACGTAAGAAAACGAAAAAAATGAATGATCGATCTCAGATCGGTCTCTAAATCGACCAAGAGAGCATATCATTGTTGTTGTCATATTGTTCGAACCTATAATTGATCCTGGAACAATGACGCTGCTTGGGGTCTACTGCGGCTGTTGCCGAGCGGATGTCTATTCAAAAGGCTGATAGGTTGCACAATGCACACCAACGCAACACCAGGATCAAATTGATGGTTTCAACTTTTTTTTTGATAGATCCAACCAGGATATTGCAACTTTCCAGTATGCCTGAAGTAAACATAAATAATCAAGCATTAACCGATCAGGTTAATGTGAAACGAACAGGAAATCGTCAGATTTCTATTTTTGGATATTCTGATTCAAATGACCCTTTTGTTAAAATATCCAGCTATTCAGGGGTTTGCGCGCGCGCGCACTTTTCAAAATTTCGAACTAGAAATCGTCGTTTCAATCCTTAGGTGCAATATTCTATTTTTTGAACCAAATTTAATTACCAAAGAATCTGATACCGAATTCGGCTGATAATTAGAATAGAATCCGTTTGAATAGACTCGGATTGGACACTTGAGCATGCAGCAAAAGTTTCCAAGTCACGTGGCTCCTAACTTGGATCTAGTGTTGCAAATGTTAAAACAACCAAGAGGATCGTTTGGAGCCTAAAATGAAACGAAACCTTTTTTTAGCTAGACATACTACTAATTAGGGAAAATTGAAGCTACCAAAAGCGAACACGTCATTATAGACAGTTGCTTGGAACCAGAAGTTGCTCAAAAGCTTGAACGGAACCAGAAATTCTAGAAATCCAAACGTTCTCCCTATGTTCTCATTATAATTATGATGAACCAAACCAACCAAACGAATATTTCATAATAATAATGATAATCAGATTCTAAAAACCGGACTTGAAGCTTATGGTTTGATTCGGTTCGTGAAACAACCACACACGCACTTCCGAAATTCCGTGTAGGTTGGTTGGTTGGTTGGTTGGTTGGTTGGTTAGTTGATTAGATTGTTGGTTGGGTTTTTGTTTCTGGTTTTTTACCCAACAAACACACACATGCTGGCTGTCTTGTTTTCTTCTGCTTAGTTGGTTAGAATCATCCAACACACTCACAACCGCTGCATGAGAATATTGTGGATTATTTTTATTATTCAAATTAATTCCGTGAAATTCACAAAAGCAGAGAATCGCGTGGCAAAATGCATCAGTACGTATGTCTGTTCTATTCGATCCCGTGTGTTTGGTTGCGTTGAACAAGGTTGTATTTTGAATTCCATTCTTTGGACAAACAAAATTTGGCATCACAGTAGTTGACTGAATGAGAGTTTTAGTTTTTTTTCGGTATCGACCTCCCTGAATCTAACCTCCCCGTTGAGGCAACTTTGTTCCAGGATCATAATCGCAGAAGAATATGATGCTATTGAACTCGAATATTAAAATATTAAATTATTGAGCCCATTATTTAAATGAGAAAAAGATAGAGAGAAAGCGGCCATATCTTCCTTTTCACTTCATCAAATATCATTTTTATTCTGGTTCATTCCACAACCATACCAAAAGCCACCATTCAATATGATGGCCCTTTCGATTCCATAAACAGTGAGCGCTACAATTTGCATAAAATAGGATTATCATCATCGCGCCATTATCTTCTTCTTCTCTCTTGCCACATAATAATGATGATTGTACAAATGGAAGCTTCCGAAATTCGAAAATTTGAATTTTGGCGCTTCTTTTGATCTCTGGTCCCATTCCCAAGAACACCATCATCATGCCAAGAGTCGTGAACCTTCTATTCATCGAGGAAACCACAGTAATCAATGACAACAACGGCGATGACAACGATGTTGATCATGGTCGATGGAAACATTACCACAAGATTCAAAACAACGATAAAAGAAAACGGAGGCCCAAAAAAGCTCCACCACCGAGAACATAGATACCCTGGATCCATTGCGTTGATTTAATTGAATTCTGTGTGGTGTTTTTGTTGTTTTCTTTGTATTGTATGTCGCAGAACTGAAGCGCACGTGTCCTGGTGACAATCACAATGGCTTGTGATGGCTTTAGAATCTTTGGAACAGTTGAGACAATTCCGATATTCATGACGCGCCAGATCGGATTTTGTTTTTTCCAAGTATAAAAAAATAACAACGCTGCCCTTATATCTCTATATGGATGGATTTTTTTCTGGCAATAGAAATTCAGGTCCTCGACCTTGGATCGGATCATGCGAATATGGATCCTAAATTGGAACCTGGATCTATTCTATATAAATAATGTAAATTATAATCATCTTTCTAATCATAATTCTGCTTCCTTTTTTTCCTCGTCAAATATTCGATCGACTTGCACACTGCATCTCGTACTTCGATGCTCCAGAGAGATGAATTCTAAATTAACAGTTGACACGTGTCCTGATTCAGTCTTTCTCCAATCATCATGATCGTCATATTCTCGAATGGAAAAAAATATCTTTCACTTCTGTTTCCCTTCAAACAAGCTCCAAAAAAAATATGCTTCATCTTTTTTTCACTCTGTTAATCATTATCTAATAATAATTAAACAATAACATTGGATCCTTTGGCCCTGGGATCCATTTCTAGATTCGACACTCATACTATTGGACCCTGTTATGAGATTGGAAAGCTGTCAAAACATTTTCCGAAACATTGTCAAACCACACCGGGGAATCCCGCAGCTTGCTGCTTGTGCTTTTTTTCGGATCAAAATCATCATCGTAGTCATTGTTATCGTTGTTGTTGTTGTTGTTGTTGTTGTTATTATTGTTCCTGGTTTCGGTTGTCAAAATGTTGTCCTGGTTTGTCAGACTGAATGGCCACAATGCTAAATGAATAGCGGAGAGAGAATCCTGTGTCCGTATCCTGTGTGCGTGCGTGCATGTCTGTCAATCAAAATTTTCCAAGCTAGGATTTTTTCCTACCCCCATCCCTGGGAAAGCTTAGAAATTACTTGGAGGATTTTATGAATTAATTATGTCCACAGAAAACTAAAATCGCAATAATTAATAACAACAATGCAGCAGTTTTCTATCCGTGTCTCTCTGCATTTATTAAGATTATAACTATAAATCCAATTAATCCTTGCTTTTTCTTCTTCTTTTCTGGCAGACAACCTCGATGCACTGAAAATGGTTAATGTGACGCACATCTGGACGATATTCACAACTGGATTTTGGAATTTCAAATTTGAATGTTCACGAATATTCATTTTTGGAATGCTTTATTCTGGTTCTCTTACTCGTGTGCCACCTTTATCGTTTTGATGAAAGATGGGATGGTTCGACCCAACGAACGCGTGTTAGCTGATCGAAAATCATCGGTCTGTAACCAATCTTCTCTGTCTGTCTCTGGTCTTTTTTTTCAATTAAAATACGATCTTTTCGAACACAATACTATTATGTTGCTGGCTGTCATTCAAAATGGCATTGACATTTTTGCTTGCATGTGTGTTCATTCAAACGAATAATGTATTTAATTCGGATTTGAAATGAATGTTAAAAAAAAGAATCTCAATGTTGATTCTGGTTTGGTGCTGATAAAAAACAATGATCGCAATATTCTCTAGTTGAATTTTCGAGGTTTTTTTTGAAAATTCAAATAAATTTCAAGTTTTTTCTTGGCAGAACCCATAGCGTCATCTTTGTATAAAATAACGAACAACTGTCAGAAGCAATCAACTGATATCTTGGTGCGCTCCGGTGTGCATCGTATTTGAAGCAAAAATGTCTTGAAAATATTGTTGTTGAATAAAATAATAAAATCAATGTCATTGATTATCACTATTCGGAACGAAATGATTTTTAGATTGTTGCGTAAAAAAATTACCATAATTTTTTCATTGATTTTGATCATATTCATTATTTTAATTTTGTTGTTCAATAATCTTAATAATCGAGTAAGTTTAATTTGTTTGATTGATTTTCCCATATGTTTAAATTTCGATCATTTTCTAGGATTTTGTTCCTAAAAAATCCCTACAAATCAAACCGGTGTCAACGGTGTCCGACCATGAATCAGATGAAAACACCATCAGCCATCGAAATAACCATAATGGTGGTGGTTTTGCATCGCTGAAACGTCAACATAAATTGAATGAAATCAAAAAAGATTTCCAGACAGATGAAAAAAATGCTCAAATTGTTAAACCGTTTAACATAAATACAAATGGCCATCAAATTCTGGACCACAATCATTCATTCAACAATATTGATGATGCAAATTTTGCACAACCATCCATTGAAAATATCAAATGTCGTAATACTGTTCAAGGCAAGCTACTGATTGCTGATGATCGTGGACAAATTTGTCATCGTATGAGAATCAACCTGAATGGTTGTTGTGATGATAAACATTATCAAACCAGAAAGTTTTTCTGTGATTCTTGCAAAGTGTGTTGGATTCTAAATTTTTCAAAAATAAACAACTTATTCTCTATTTCTCTTCCCATAGCCAAATGATTGTTGTAGAATTTATGAGCATTGTGTTTCCTGTTGTATGGCGCCCAAGAATCGTAATCATCTTAATAAATTATTGATTAGTCAACCCTCAAAATCATTGGAAAGATTGAAAATATTTCTTTCATCTATTAGTGATTTGTTTGAACTCTGCCTTGTCAAGTGTCGTACATCATCGGATTCCGTTCTGCACGAAAATACCTACAAGGATCCTGATGCTAAATATTGTTTCGGATTAGAAAATGATTGATCTAATAATCATGATTGAAAAGAAAAAGAAAAAATTATCGTGGTCAATTGCTGCGCATGCGTCCTTGTCTTTATGCGAAAACCATGTGACAGCTGACGATCATTTTTTTTCGAAATAAATAAATTCTCATCTATTGAATCGAAATCGTATGGATTTCAACAGCACAGAATTTTTGATGGAAAATGGTGCTTTCAGTTAAAAGAGAAATTCTTTCCCAACTGAAAAGAATTGGTTTGCATTTCGAAAAATCAAGGCTTAAAGTTTTGCCAACCGATTGCAAACCGCTGCTTTCGCAAACTAAACCATCGGATCATCAAAGCGGTAATGTGTTTTACATTGATCTACCCAATGAAACAGATTCAATGTTTGTTTCGATCAATAGAATCAATCACAATTTAATCAAGGTATTTTCGGAAATCAAATTGAATTTTAGCACAATTCTAAAAATCGTTCTTATTTTTGTTCAAACAGACTCTTCAAAACTATTCATCCTTGATTGAAAATGTTGAAATTCGTTTGAATGATGGTGAAGGAAATGGAACAAATGCCAAGAATCGATTGATGATTGAAATCAATTATGAATTTGTGGTAAAAGTTTGTAATTTTCTCATTTGTTTTGCCCGCAGAAAAAATCAAAGATTTTTGCATTTGAAATTGTTAGGAATTGTTCAAAGATTTGCGGAAAAATTTGTCGGATTTGTTTCGAAAAAATGAAAAAACATTCGATGATACCACGAAAGGAGAAATGCAAAATGTGAATCGAATGGAAAAAATTATCGTTGAATATTCCTCCCCGAATATAGCCAAACCGTTCCATGTGGGAAATTTACGTTCCACTATAATCGGCAATAGTGTGGCGAACATATTGCAATTTAAAAATCATCAAGTTTTACGTATGAATTATCTAGGTGATTGGGGCACACAATTCGGTATTCTATCATTATCCTTTGATCGTTTTGGTGATGAAGAAAAATTGCAATCTCAACCTTTAAAACACTTGTTTGAAGTTTATGTTAAAGGCAATGAAGAATGCGCTGCTAGTGAAACATGGCGCAGAGCTGCCAAAATAAGATTTCAAGAATTGGAACATAGACTGGATCAAAAAGTCTTAGAACAATGGAATCGATTTCGGGAATTGAGTTTGAATGAATTGCAAAATCTTTATGAACGAATAGGTGTCAAATTTGATTGCTATTCCAGTGAATCAATGTATAGTGAATGTTCGCAAAAAATCGTGGATATGTTGCGTGAAAAATCTCTAATAGAAATAAAGGATGGAGCCATCTATGCTAATGTAGAACATTATGACGATCCCAGTAGAAAATTCCAGGTTCCATTGTTGAAAAGCGATGGTACCAGTCTTTACTTAACCAGGGATATAGCCGCTGTTTTGCATCGCAGAAAACAGTTTCATTTTGATAGAATGTACTATGTTGTGGACAGTAGTCAAGCTAAACATTTCACCAATCTGAAAAGCATATTTCATTCGATCGGAGATCCAGTTTATAAAGATCTGAAACATTTGAAATTTGGTCGTATTTTGGGAATGTCCACCCGGAAAGGTTCGGCGATTTTCCTGGAAGATGTCCTGGAAGAGGCAAAAAGTAGAGCACTGGAATCAATCAAATCTAGTCCAAATACTAAAATATCACCTGATTGCTATGAACAAATAGCCGATGTGCTGGGCGTTTCCTCAATTTTGATACATGATTTAGCCAATCACCGGGTCAAAGAATATCGGTTCAACTGGAATCGAGCTTTGAAAATGAATGGGGATACAGGAATATCCTTGCAATACACACATGCACGGCTGTGCAAGTGAGTTTCCAAACAAAAATTCATACAAAAATTAATTTTGACTTGATTTTTTTTCTAGTTTGATCAAAAACTGCGGCCATCAATTGGATCCGGATTGTGATGAAATAACCGTATCGGCCATCGATACCAGAGAAGGTCGTGGTTTGATCCAGACATTATTGTTGTTTGACGAAGTAGTCGATTCGGCCTATGATCAACTTGAGCCCAGTATCATAACTAAATATACATTTGAGCTTAAGTAAATAATTTGTTTGTATTTTGTTTGGTCGATTTCAATTTTTTTCGCTTTACAACCCCATCTAGAAGTGCCATAAATCGAGCAAATCAAGAATTGACCATCAAAGGACATACTAACCATGGACTCGTTCAAACACGATTGTTATTATTTTTATGCGCTAAAAATGTCTTAAATCAATGTATGCAATTGTTAGGATTAAAACCCTTGGAATCGATGTGAAAATAAAAATCTTTTTTCAATTCAAATTTGTATTGAATTTGATTTTTCAAAAATTTCGCGCTCTAAAACCTGACGATACGTTCTTTTTGAACATGCCCTTTTTTAACGTTCGCGAAAACAGGCAGAGGCAGGAGTGAGTGTGCGAAATTCGAACGTTTAGAACAGTGAGCCGCTCAATTTTCGTTTTTGTGAGGCGACGCACATACGCAGAGAAAGAGAGAGAGAGGCAGACTGGTTGTTATACACAAACGTCGCAGTTTTACTACCACACCTAATCATCAACCTAAAAACGACAGCCAGCATCGACAAAAGAAGAAGCAGAAGAGAAGAACATCGAATTTTGCCTGGAACATACTCATTTTTTTTCCTCCATTTTCTTTTTTTTTCTTTTTCCTTGTGTTTGCCGTTTTGCTTGTGTGTTTCTTCATCTCTTTTTCCACTTCTTGTGGTCTTTTGCCATTGCCATTTTTTCGGTTTCGGATCGTGTGTGTTTGTGTGTGTGTGTGTTGATCGTTTTTTTGTTCGGCTTTTACTCCTATCCACTGCCGCCGTCGTTGATTTTCGAAGAAAATAAAATAATAGTGGTGTTGGTACCTGTGAGTGTGTGTGGTGGATGTAACAACAAAAACTATCCGTGGTCTTCAAACTAGCCAACCACATACTGTAAATCCTGTGTCGCCGACGTTTTCCATCGTGGCCCTCGTCGTTGCTACCGTTTTTTCCATCCTTCAATCCACCAACAATCCACCGCCGCCGCCGCCGCCACCACCACCAGATCTATCCGTCTTCTTTTTTTCCAATGTGTTTCAATATTATTTAGTCAAAAAAGAAAATAACTATCTACTCCGTAACGTAACTCATAAACACGCCACTCACCCTTGTAAGTCAGTTTGTATGTATTTTTGTTTTCTGTATTTTTTTTCAAAATGTGTACCACCACATCTTGACCGCCACACTGAGCTAGAAAAAACCGTATGTCTAATGTCTGCGTGTGTGTGTGTGTTGAAGCTCTTCTACCACCACCAAAAAATACCAAGTTGACAACAATCACATGGGATGTGTGTGTGTGTTTCGGATTTTTGGCGGTTCAATTCGTCCATTAATATGATTGCTTGATGATACCCCTAATCACTGAATTCCGGAATCTTCCGGACTCCGATCTCACCGCCAAGGTTCGAGAAAGTTTCAACAGAAAATCTTTGTTTACCCAATATTTGAAAAGTGATTTTTTTTTCAATTTATTCCCAACCTTTAGGCTTTTCATCTTGAAGAATATAAAAATTGCTTGGACTTTGTCCATGGTCAATGTCTATATGCCCTTTGTATTGTTGTCGAGGGGTATATACCTAAAAAAAGAAAATTTCCCCTAACAGAATATACCTACATTAAATGAATTGAAGCCAAACTTGGTCCATTTTCACATTTAATATTAAAAAAAAAAACTAAAAACATTCGCATGAAAACGGCGCCTGAGTGGAGCTGCTGATCAATTCGTATGTGTGTTGTTTGTGTAGTGGTTTTTATTGGCGTCTTTTGTTTGTATCTCTCTTTTGGCTAGTCCCTCGCATCTTTTTTGTGGCGTTATATAGCTAAAAAGTATAGATGTGTGTATTGCAAAGTATTATCAAAGGTAGGAAATATATACAGCAACAAAATATGCAGGCAATATATTATTTGAGTTAGCGAAAGTGTGGTGCAATTGATTTCGCCAAAAGTGTACTTTTTATTCCATTCCATCCACTAATAATAAAAAAAATCTTTTTCCTTCTCTGTAGAGTACAAACAACATTGTATTTTGGTATATCTCTGGAAAGAAAAACAAAAAAAAACACAGAGCTACTCATAGAAAAAAGAGAACGCTGCTATGCCATTATCATCATCCTATACTCCGTCCGTTTGTTCGTCTTGGTTTTTGGGAGCCATAGTTTTGCCGCTAAGAAATAGATGTTGTTGATCTCCATCTTCCTAAACACTATTGCTGCTTCTTCATCATCATCACCATATTACTATCCTCCGACACCACCACCATTCTGGTGGATATTTTGCTGCTAAAATTAACTTCCAACAAAATGAAAAACGCAGCAGCAGCAAACACAACCAAAAAACAGAATAGCCTTTGACACTTTCACTTTTTGGAAGAAGAACATTTTTTTGTTGTATATTTAGAGAATAGTAAAAAAAAGAGATAGACAAATTTACCCGTATTAACTAGTTGTTGTGCAAGAGAAGAAATACGGTTATCTTACCACAAAAACACTCACCAATACGAACCGCTTTGTACAGTGCTGGTGCACCAGTGGTATCCACTCTCCCTGTGTATGTGATGTCAAACGATATCTTATTCGCTTGGCAAAGTTCCACTCAAAAAGCTTTCGCTAATTTTTTGCTGCTGGTGCTGTTGTTGTTGGTATCCTCTCCTGGTCGTCGTTCGGCGTCTTGTTTCACTTTCGGAAAAAGCCGCTGCTACAAGAAGAATAACAACAATTTTGTGTGAACGGAGAAACCCCGCTCTTTTTTTTCATTTCTTGGCAACAAGGGAAAAAATCAACCACTATTCTTCAACACGGCGTGTGTGTGTGGAAGTGTGTGTTTTGGTTAGTCCGTTTTTATATTCAGAGAAAAGAAATATCTGTCAACATCAAGCCAATCTCATTGTCTCATCATCAACATCAACCGCTTCTTTTACCTTTTTCCCCGTGCGTGTATGTGTGTGTTCGCCCGGCCACAGTTAGCAGCCATTGGTGAATCAACAGCAGCATTGGCAAAAAACCACACACACACACTCACACATCTTTCAAAACATACTGCTGACATTCTACAAAACCACCACAATAATAAATAGAAGATAGAGAAAAAACAGAAAGTAAAAGAAAAAAAACAGTAATAGCAGTACCACCAGCATGGAGACCATTGAAATAAAGCCAACAGAGATCATCTGTTTGCAGACAAATGATTCATTACTTGATCTTGATTTCTTACGAAAATGCATGAATGGATTATTCGAATTTAAAACATATGCACACAAAATAATAAACGAATTGAATCTAATCACAGACGAAAAAATACGTTATGAATTTGCCAGGATCGATCAACGTTTCAATGAAACGGTACGAGGAAATGAAACAGCATTACAAAGATATTTACAAGAAGATTGGACCACCACAGAGGAATTCTCCACAACACTACAAACATTCTGTGATTCCAATATGGATTCATCGGATGTCACACAAACATATATTGCAACATTACCAGCATCACAGGTACAAACAGTGGAAAATTTGAATGCAAATTATGCTAATAATTTAGGAGAGAAGAAAGATGTAATGGCTATTGCTGCTGCCGAAGTAGTGATGCATTCATACCGTGATGGTCTTTATATTTGTGGTTGGCCAAATTGTGAATATCAAACATCCAGTAGGCGTCATATCAACAATCATAAATTGGTGCATACTGGTGATGGTGAATTCAATTGTGGATTCGCCGAATGTGGCCGAAGATTCAAAACTAGAGATGAGCTTAATGAACATGCTGCAATGCATCAATCGGATCATCCATATCCATGTGTTTGGCCCGGTTGTGATTTTCGTTCAGAGACACCGGCCTCATTGAAAGCACATATGCGTGTTCACATGGAACGTAAATTCAAATGTGAATGGCCTGATTGTAATGAAGAATTTTTAAAAATATCCGAATTAAGTCGCCATCGGTCCATTCATGATCAAAATGGTAATGCCAATCAATCTGCAAATGCTGCTTCTGGTGGTTGTGCTCAACAACAACAAGCCCAACAACAGAATGTTCAGATTGCCACAAATCAACAACAACAGGCTCAAGCTCAGCAGCAACAACAACAACAACAACAGCAACAAGTCACAGTGGTTACCCAACAACCACAACAAATAGCTCAAATAATAACGACAAATGCCCAGGGTCAACAAACGGGAACGTTGCAGCCAACCCAGATAACTGGACAATTATCCACTGGACAACAAGTGACATTGATTCAATTACAGCAACCGCCAGCATCCAATGTTGGAACAGCCATAGCACACAAGACAATCGTTGCCCAACAAACAGGAACCAATTCAACTGTAGTGCCGAGCAATCAACCACAGCCCATTACGACGGCAATAGCGGTGGCCGGAACCAATGCCATGATCAATACCCAATTGTTTCGATGTAACAATCCGACTTGTAATTCATTGTTCTCGACATTGTATGATCTCAAACAGCATATGATTCAACATAGCAAGGTAGAAAAACACTTTGGTTGCAACTTTACTAATTGTGAATATTCTGCTTTTACAAAGACTCAGCTTAACGAACATAAGATAACCCATTCGAATGAACGTAATTACGTATGTACGGTGGAGAATTGTGGCCGTAGATATAAGACCAGGAAAGGTTTGTGGGATCATTCGCACACGCATCGGCCGGACAAACCATTTGCATGTACATATCCGAATTGTACCTATCGTTGCGTGAGCTCCAGTTATCTTCGTTCACATATGCGTGGCCATAAAGATCCTCCTCCAGTCGCCGCTGCTGGTAATGTGGCTGCTGCTACAGCCGCTGTTGGAACAACAACAACCCAAAATATCCAGGTGATGGCAGCCAGTCCGTTGCAGGGAACTGGCCAAGCAGCCGCAATGATGACCAATAGTCCGCAACAGTTTTTCGCTCCTGGAACCATGATCCAACATTCTAATGGCACACAAGAGTATATTTGTGGTGTGTTGAATTGTAATAAATCATTCGATTCGCAGAACAATTATTTAGCACATGTGAAGATGCATGCTCCGATGGCGGCACCAGCACAAATTGGTCACACCATTGCTGCAGCAGTGATGCCTGCACCGGCACCAGCTCCTCCGTCATTGCCATCACCAGTGAAAACGAGAAGCC
Organism: Amerodectes protonotaria; assembly: GCA_025882695.1. Taxonomy (NCBI): domain Eukaryota; kingdom Metazoa; phylum Arthropoda; class Arachnida; order Sarcoptiformes; family Proctophyllodidae; genus Amerodectes; species Amerodectes protonotaria. The sequence continues at coordinate 1,508 of JAOZJS010000024.1, read as the reverse complement.
GAAATCCAGAATTGGCGCGTTTCAAATGTGAATTTGAAGGCTGTAATGCTGCATATAAATTGAAAAGAAACTTGAAAGATCATATGATCAGGCATACAATTTTGGAAAAGCCATACCGTTGTGATTGGCCTGGCTGTGATTATGGTTCATATAAATCCACCAACGTGGCCAAACATAAATCCGTCCATTCGGATGAACGTAAATATGCTTGCGATTTTTATAATTGTGAGAAAAAGTTCAAAACACGTGAAGGTTTGCGTAAACACATGCTATCACATCATAAGCCACCAACTGTTGTGGTCAACAACAATGCCATCACCACAAATAATAATAACATTAGTATTAGTAGTAGTGCAAACACGACCCCAACGACCAATGCCAATGTTGCTAATAATAATTCCAATAATTCAAATGCAAACACACCCATCAAAGCAGAGTTATCCGGTAATGTGGTTGTGGTAAATACCAGCAATGCAAGCACAAGCTAAAACCGAAAGATTAACTAAAAAATGTTGTATCGTGCTACCACTAAATTCTATCTCCTTAACATCGTTATGATGATGATGATCATCATTATTATTTATTAATAATTTTAAACAGGTAAGCGTAAAATAATTACATAAATCAATAATAAATGATAATTTTTCCCTCTTTCTATATAGAAAAAACTCGGAAATTATTTATTATATATTTATTAGATCTCTCTTTCTGAATTTCTTTTTTGCTTTAAACGATTTTTATTCTTCCATTAAGAAACTCAATCAGAAATCCCTTAATTATTTTGAGCCATTATCATTTTGATATTATAAAAATAATACAACCAACCAACCAATTTCAAAAATTCACACCTTTCATCATCTTCATCGTCATTCTCATTATTTTTTCAATAGAATCCTGACAACCATCTAACCCAAATGGTAGGTGTACAATACAAAATACACGCAGAAAAATTAGATAATTGATTGGAAATCTACGATATGATACACTGATTAATTTTCATCGATATTTTGATTTCTGAATCTCCCAGATCAATCAAAAAATCTAATCCAACACGTTATACACCGATCTTGTAAATAATATATTGCTTGTATTTATAAAAATCAATTCCAATTTACCAATTATTTGAAAATAATTTTTTTCTCACAACAATTATTATTATTATTATCATATAAATGAAAATCAATAAATAAAAATCGATTAAAAGAGACACAAAATTCCCAGACCAGACCGACTGTTTTGGTGTCCAGTCCGGTTGAGATATAATCATAAATGGTAAATTTAACCAATCCAAATTTTTCACTACTATTCACATTCAAACCAAATCGGAATTCGATTCAACCCTTTCAGCACGGCTGGGATATCCCAGCGAATTCATTGCACTTGTATAAACTTCGCCCTGCAAAGTCTATGGGATTTTTACATAGGGATTACATTGGGATATCAGTCCGTGCTGTAAAACGTTTTTTTGCCAGTAAAGTCTATGGGATTTTTACATGGGGATTTTTACA